>JADRCD010236966.1:0-19873 GCA_019843815.1 Montemys delectorum
TAGAGACAAGAACAGAGCGAGAACACCACTACTGGTCTATGCTCACTTTCAACTAGCTTTCTCCATTCTTATAAGGGTCAGGACCCCCACCAAGGGTCTGCCCACAACGGGCTGGGTCTTCCTATGTCAATTAACAGTCAAAACAACCCTGTGGGTAAACCAAACTACAGGAGGTGCTTGACTGTGGCTCCTGCCATCACTGTCAGGAAAAATGGAGACAGGGCTTAGAGGTGGGAAGACACAGTCTAAGATGTGGGAAGCCAAAGTTGGGATTCCCTGATTCTTGGACACCCAGTTGATGCTGGGGTGTCTCACAGAAGAGCTGGTAACTAAGGATCAGAGGTTCATGGGCCTGAGACGAAGTCAGGACTGTTGGGGGCTGTGGTGGATGACAAGCTCAGGGCTGGGGAACTCTGGCTTAGCTCATCGCCAAAGGTAGTGGCGGTTGTCGAGAAGAGTGGAGGGGCCTTTTATGGGAGACTTAGACTGTGGCTCTATATGTGAAGGCCTTCTCCGTGCTCCCCACGGCAGATCTTGGTGGAAGAGACAGTCCATGTCTATCCATGCCATTTACTGACTGTTCATCGTGGGAAATGGATGCATACCAACTCCTCAGGGTGGACCAGAGATTAAATACCTTTTGCAGGGAGGAATGTCCAGGAAGGGAGGCTTATTGGCTAGACCCTCCGGTCCTTTAGAGACCTTATTAGTGTGGAGAACTCTGATTTGGGCTCTGCGAGCCCTGTGGGGAGTGTGGCCATGTGTTCCAGACTAGGAATCTGGCAGGGGGCAGGGAGCTGTCTGCTGTCTCAGGAGGACGCCCAGGTGCCAGGGACTCAGGCCCGCTCTACCTTACCAAGTTTCCCAGCAAGGCTCACCATCCCACACAACCTCTCTCTAGACACACCCACAGGCCAACCTGACCTAGACAGGTTGTCACTTAGACCCCCTCCTCAGTGACTCTAGGTTGTATCCAGTAGACAGTTAACGCTAACCAGAACACTGCATTTAATTGAGTTGGGAGAGCTCATATAAGCTGTGTAGATTGTTAAGTCATTAAAGGAATAGATGGGTAATGGGGAATAATGTGTGTCATATTAAGGGTGGCAGTGAGCCCTTTCCTATGCAAGCCAGCAGCAGACACTGGACAGTAAAGGAGTCTGAGCTAAGAGACTATCGCACACTCTCCGAGTCCCCTGAGGCAGCCGGAGGGAAGAGGCTTTGTAAAATGCCTCTGAGAAGCGATGTAGCACACCCTTCCTCATCCTTAGCCACTTGGGCCAAATGTTCTTAGTCAGGAAAACGACTCAAATGAAGTGGAGACACAGCATACAAGCTCCTGTTTTATCTTGTTTCTTGCAGACAGGGTCCCACTTTAAGCTCAGGGTACCCTAGAACTAGGGAGACCAGGCCGTCCTCAAACTCATAATCCTCCTGCCTCTGCCTCCGAGGGCTGGGATTGCAGGTGTGAGCCAGCACACATCATAGATGACTTCAGCCTGTGTAAGGATAGCATTCGTTCTTTCACACACGCGGCCACACTCACGGAGGACTTCCTGTGTTACACGTGTGACCTGCTCAGTGTGTTACATCCTCAGATCCCTGTCAGCTGGGCAGCTCTTTCCATTGCGGAATCTGGTTTAGGCCTCCCCCCCCATCTGAAAAGGAGACATTGTTCCTCCTTCTTGCAACTTTTTCCACTTGCTTGGCCAAGTCGGTGCTCTTGGGCCACACTTATTTTTTATTTTTGAAGACCTGTCACCATGAAGTACGACGTCCTCGGTGACACAGATGGATGTGAGCCGAGGTGTGCTGGCTGGCCTGAAGGATGGTGACAGGGCTCTGGGAGGTTGTGGCTAATGCTAAACCTTCTGCTTCTGACACTGGAAAAATCGGAGATGCAGCAGCATGAGGAACTTGAAAGCAGGAGGTGACGGGAGCCTGACCGTGGGTCGAGCCTTGGCAGAGAGTTCCCTCTCCCGTGTTGGCTGAAGTGGCTTCTTCCAGTGTCCCTTGGCAACCAGTGCCCCTCTGACTTCATCTGTGGACCGGAGCCTCTCCAGTGACCAAAAAAGGGGAGGCGCATTCTCTTTGCTTTGGGCTGAGCACCCTCTGGGACCTTTCTTACTTTGGAGCACAGTTATATACATCTTGTCAAGAGCCTGGAGAGAGGAACTAAGTTAAGATGTAACATACCTGAGGACCTCTGATTAGAGCACACCAGGTACTCAAATCTCTCGATTTCTTTTGAGAAAAATTACCCCCTTCGGCCAGGTGGTGGTGGCACACGCCTTTAATCCCAGCGCTTGGGAGGCAGAGGCAGGTGGATTTCTGAGTTTGAGGCCAGCCTGGTCTACAGAGTGAGTTCCAGGACAGCCAGGGCTATCCAGAGAAAACCCTGTCTCGAAAAAAAAAATTACCTCCTTCAACATTAATCTATACAGATATGTTTGGGAAAGGTATTTCTCTCTCTCTCTCCCTCTCTCCCTCTCTCCCCCTCTCTCTCTCTCTCTCTCTCTCTCTCTCTCTCTCTCTCTCTCTCTCTGAAATGTTGAACCAGAAAGGACCCTTTGACTCTCCCATGAAAGAGAAAGAAAGATTTTTTTTCTAATGTTGTATTTCTTTGAAAAACTACCTTTTAGTTCAGTTCTTGGCATCTGGTTACAACCAGGACCTATACAACTGAGAGATGCTTAACATCTGTGAACAAACCTCATAGTGAGATGAACTAGCTTTTTGCTGCTTGGAGACTCACCATTACATCTTGACAAGGTCCTACCAGTAGTAAACTGAGCCTGAATCAGTGAAGTCTCTCCACTCAACACCACATTGCCCAACACACACAGGACAGAGGGACTCAGGGAGACTGGGATAGCAGCTGCAGACTCTACACTGTGGAGGGATATCCTGAGAGAAAGAGCCATCGTCCTCCAAGATGGGCCTCCAAGTAAGAAAGATCCCAGAGGGCACTAAACTCAAGGCAAAGACAAGCTCACATCTAATCCCTTCCCCCTTTTGGCCACGGGAGAGGCCCTGGTCCACGGATGAAGTCAGAAGAACACTTGGTTGCCAAGAGATACTTGAGGAAGTCACAGCTGCCAAGACAGCGGGGAAACTCTACCGAGAAATTACTTCTTGCTTTTGAGTCAAGGTCTTACAAAAATGTGGCCCAGGTTGTTCTTGACCTCGCCATCCTGGGCCCTCAACTCCTGAGTGCTGGGATTCTAGCTAAGTCCATGTCTGCTGAGGCTGACCCTGACTTGTAAAATCTCACCTGCAAACTGAAGCTGTGGGCTGATTGTAGGGGTAGAGAAGAGCACAGAGGGGTGGGAATTGGGGAAGGGGAAGAGGGGGAAGAGGGGGGAGAAAGAGGGAGAAGAGGGGGAGAGGGGAGAAGAGGGGAGAGGGGAGAAGAGGGGGGAGGGAGAAGAGAGGAGAGGGAGAAGAGGGGGAGGGAAGGGAGGGGGGTAGGGATGGGGGTTGCTGTTGGGTTCAGGGGTGGGATGGGAGGAATGACTTCTGTTAACAGCAATGGTGAAAACAGCAGCTCTCGACCTGTGTTTGGTGGTCAAATGACCCTTTCTCAACCTGTGCGTCATGACCCCTTTGGAGCTCAGATGACCCTATCACAGGGTTGGACATCAGACATCCTGCATATCAGATGTTTACATTATGATTTGTAACAGTAGCAAAATTACAGTTATAAAGTAGCGATGGAATAATTTTATGGTTTGAGGTCATCACAACATGAACTGTATTAAAGGGCAGCAGAGTTAAGAAGATTAAGACCACTGAATTAGATGGATATTTCAAAGAAGCTAGTACAGTGCAATTTGAATATCTCCAATACAAATTAATGCCTCAAATGAGGCCCTGTCTATTTTGGGAACGCAGTCATTGTGTGTTCTTAGACACACATACTTTGGAATGTCACATGGACCTCAGACATTATATAGAATGGCTGTGTCAATTACATTTTTTAAATTTAGTTTTATGTGTATGGGTGTTTTGTCTGCACATATGTTTGTACACCACATGCACCCCTGTTATACTCAGAAACCAGAGGAACAATCAGAACCCCGGAACTGGAGTTACAGACAATTGTGAGCTACCATGTAGGTTCTGGGAATCGAACTTGGGTCCTCTGGAAGAGCAATCAGTGCTCTTAATCTCTGAGCCATCTCTCTAGGTCCTAAGAAACTTTAAAAAAAGATTTATTTTACTTATTTTATGTATGTAAGTACACTGTAGCTGTACAGATGGCTGTGAGCCATCATGTGTGTGGCTGCTGTTGATCTCTGCCGGCTCTGCTCACTCCGGCCCTGCTCGCTCCAGTCACTCTGGCATAATTTACTGCAGCTGTCTTCAGGTGCACCAGAAGAGGGCGTCAGATCTCATTACAGATGGTTGTGAGCCACCATGTGGTTGCTGGGATCTGAACTCAGGACCTTCGGAAGAGCAGTCAGTGCTCTTACCCACTGAGCCATCTCACCAGTCCCCCTAAGAAACTTTTAATTAAAAATGGTAAACGCTCCTGAGTTTTATCACACAGGTTGTTCATAGAGAAACATTTCTCACTTGTCCTTAGCCAAGAAGGCCAAGAAACGATGGAAAAATAATTCCCTCTTGGAACAAAGCTTTATAGACTTGAGAGACACACACTCATCTGAGAGCAGGCTGGAGGCCCAGGCCACAGTGGTTATTGCAGCGGAAGCCCAAAGGCCACTTGGAGGTAGAACTTCCTCTTTCTTGGGGACCTTGACTCTTGAACCTTTCATCTGGTTCAAGTCTGTTGGTGACATGTGATGTGAGCTTCAGTTAAGGAAACCCTTTCACAGTGCTATCTAGTGTCTGACCAGGCATCTGGCTCCTACAGCACAGTCAGGCTGTGTAACTTACCACCCACAGGGCCATTGTGGGACTTGCAGAAAAAGCCCTGGGGGTTTAAGTCAAGACACCAGTTGTTGGGGCTGGAGAAACTGCTCAGCTGTTAAGCGGACTTCCAGAGGACCACAGTTTAGTTCCCAGCATTCATATGGAACTCATGTCCCCTGATCACTCCAGCCCCAGGGGATCCAACACTTGGCCTCTGTGAACACCTGCTTGCATGGTCACACATACATTCACACACAAAAGGTACTACTGTGGCGTTGTGGAGGTGAGGAGAGACGTGAGTGAGTGGAGGGAGGCAAAGGAAGAGGCCAAGTGGGTGAAAAATCGGAGCTGGGTGAGGTGATTTCCTGTTCTGAGATCTCACGATTGTATGCATTAGAGTCTTTATATCTGTCAAGTGTCATGTGGGCTCTTCTATCAGCTGGGGCTTTCAGTGAACAAGAGAGACAAGACCCTTTTGTCAAGGGACTCCTGGGCCAGAGGTAAGATGGACAGATGGTAGCAGTGCCGGAGTGCTTCTGTGTGTGTGTGTGTGTGTGTGTGTGTGTGTGTGTGTGTGTGTGTATTAATGGTGGTTTGAATGAGAATGGCTCCTATAGGCTCATACATCTGAAAGCTTGTGGTTAGGCGTGGCACTGTTTGAGAGGGCTTAGGAGGTGTGGCCTCATTGGAGGAAGTGTGTCACTGGGGGTGGGCCTTGAGGTTTCAAAAACCCAAGCTGGGCCCAGTGTCTTTTTCTTCCTGCTACCTGTGGATCTGGATGAGGAACTCTCAGCTCCTTCTCCAGTACCATGTGTGCCCACAGGCTGCCATGCTTCCTGCCATGATAATTCACTAAACCTCTGAGACTGTAAGCCCCAATTGAATACCTTTTTTTTTTTAAGAGTTAAAATCTCTTTTTATAAGAGTTACCATGGTCAGTTATGGTGTCTCTTCACAGTAATAGTGTACTGACTAAACCTCTCTCTCTCTCCCCCCCCCCCCCCTGTCTCTGTTTCCCTCCCTCTCTCCCTCCATCCTCCCCTCTCTCTCACTCTTTATGTGTGTGTGCGTGCACACACACAAGTGCACTCACATGTGTTGCATGTGTGTTGTGGATGAAGAGCCAACACAAGGAAAAGACACAGAGCTGAGACCTATTGACCGGAAGGATTCAGCTGTGCAGAGAATTGAAGCATTGCCTTACTTGAGAGCACAGATGAGTCCCAAAGGGACAGAGACAAGAGATAAACAGTCGAGGAATGGCTGGAGGGAAGTGCAGTGGGTGTGGCCTTGGAGCTTTGCTGTCTGGGCCCAAGGTTCAATGAGGACTCCCTCCCTCCAAAGCCTAGAAAGAAAGAAGGTGCCTTCCTTGCCTAATGGGTGACCCCCTGGCCCTACTGAGAGAGCCTCTCTCAAAGGACACTCAACCCACTTTTAGGAAAGAAAATGTGATAATTGTGGCAGATTCTACTGGTTGGATGCCCATGTCACTTTTGTAAGTAAGTAGTTGCATTATTTAAAAACAAACAAACACAATATTTGTATTTGCAAAATCACTCCTTCAGTCACCCATGAGAGGAAGTGCCCAAGGGACTGCACTGGGCAGTTGAGTTTACCAGTCAGCACCAGTTAGGGTGGGGCTTTGGACATGTGGCTTTGTCTACGCCTGCCTTACTGAGTTCACACTCTCCATTTCTTCCTGACTGGTATGAGGACAAAGCCTTTATATGTTTATCGATTGATTGATTGACTGATTGGTTGATTGATATAGGATCTTGCTATGTAACCCTGACTAGCCTAGAACTCACTATGGAGACGAGGCTGGTCTTGAACTCACAGAGATCTGCCTGCCTCCCAAGTTCTGGGATTAAAGATGTGCATCACCATGCCCAGCCACATTTTTTTTAAAAAATAGAAAACATTTCTATGTTTTTTTAAATGAAAATAAAAATTGTGGACTGCTCCTGAGGGGAGCCACCTGAGACTGTCATCTGGCCTCATGTTCACACGTGTGCATACATACAGGAGTACTGCTGCACATACAAGCACACACACACACACACACACACACACACACACACACAGCACCAACAAAAATAAAAGCAACTGGAAGACTCTTCTAGTCTCATAGAGGAGGCAGCGGAGCCCCTGATAGAAAGCCTCTAAGTGTCTGCACAGACCTACACACAGAAAGGGGTGGGGTGGGTGTGTTCTTCCCATGAGACTAACAGGACAGCCGTCCTTTGCCTCTCCAGTGGCCTGTGGTGGCCAGCATGGCTGGGCCAACTTTTGGCTTGTGTTCGAGTCTCTCTAGTCAATGTCTGTGGTCACAGGAAGATGTAAGCCACTGGACTTAGGGGCCACTCTAAACCCAGAGATGTGCCCTGGTGTCTTCATGACCTTTTTAATGACCTCATCTTCAAATAAGGTTATGTCTCCAGGTGCCAGGGCCTGGGACTCAAACATCCTCTTTGGGGAGGCAAGCTTCAACTCTCAGCTGTGCCCGATGCTGGAACTGGTGTGATTATTTGGTTATTTGACAGACTCGGGGAGGGACAGACAGCCTAGCGTAAGCGGGGAAGAGAAACTGACTTTGCTGAGATTCAGGTTCCTGACTCCTGTGTGAATTGCACACCCTAATGCTTGTCTTCTATGCCCACTGTGACCCTGGAGTGATGCAGGACGTTGCTACAAACTGGACCCTGGGACCCATCCTTGCTCCCCCTCTGCCCTTTCATCGTCCCCCTAGGCCACGCCCCCTAGGCCACGCTGCAGTGAGGTCCAGGCCTCCTTTTATGAGTTGTGACCGCTGTGGTTAATTCTCTTAATCTAGACTTGCTTGTCCATAAAACACAGGCCCCGGGCATTGGGTTTCCGTGATCAAAGGGCAGCGTGTGGGGGCGCTGCCCAGGAGGGCTCGGCCAGGCTCGTAAACACAGTCCGGGACACACACACACACAACGGCCCCAATATGGGGGTCATTGGTGGCCGGGTGATTCCGCGTGAAATATCACTGCAGCTTCCATGCTGCCTGGGGGGTTTACGGCCTGGTATTGCTCTGCCCTGCTTAATGTGTTGACCTTTGCACTCCAGTAATTCAGGGGACGGAGCCAGTGGGGCCAGAAGCTAATTCCAGGGATTAATGCAGAAGGAGCCTCGGCATTGGGAAGTGTCAGGGGCCTTTAAGCTCTGGCCAGATGGCCCAGGCTGACTCCATCAAGGGAGCTGAGGGTAGGTGGGTCTTTCTAGCAGGGTGTATGTAGAACTATCTAAGATACCCGTGGTTAACCGTTTTCTATTTACTTCAGGCCTCTGTGTGCCTAATTGCCACTGTCCCTCTGTATCCACAGAACCTCACACGATCAGATCTATGGGCCCTCAAATCTGCTATAGTAAACGGCAGGGTGTTGTACAGAGCTTCTACACATATTGCTTTAAATAATCTCAAGGTGGCGTTTATCCACATCCCCCTCCTCCTCCTCCTCCTCCTCATTGCTGTGAGACCTACCTGGCAAAAACAATTTAATCACATTTATTTGTCTACTTTCAAATTTTATTTATTTATTTATTTATTTTTTATTTATATTAGATATTTTCTTTATTTACATGTAAATTTTTCCTTTCCCAGGTTCCCCTCCAAAAAACAAACAAACAAACAAAAACAACAAGAACAAACCCCTTTTGCCTCCCCCCCATGCCTGCCACCCCACCCTCTCCCACTTATTGGCCCTGGCATTCCCCTACACTGGGGCACAAAACCTTCACAAGGCCGAGGTCCTTTCCTCCTATTGATGATCGAATTTGCAATCCTCTACTATACACATGCTGCCAGAACATTCAGTCCCACCCTGTATAGTCCTTGATTGATGGTTGGGTCTCTGGAAGCTCTGAGGGTACTAGTTAGTAATTGTTGTTCATCCTAAGGGGCTGCAAACCCTTCAGCATTTATTCTCTCCCTTTCTTCCTCTCCCTGTGTGAGTCGGGGTGTTGGAGTGTGGGGAGGGAGAGAGCAGTGGGCTATGCATGGAGGTCAGAGGACAATGCACAAGAATCCATTTTCTCCCTCGACTTTGCAGTTTATGAGGATCGAACTCAGATCAGTTTTTTGCAGTCATGGCAGCATGCACCGGCAAAGCCATCTTGCCAGCCCTAGTAACAGTTGAAAAGGAGGAAGGGATTATATTGACTTTTGATCCCAGGAGCTTTGGTTTGTTGTTCTTGAGTGGTTCCCCACATGGTGGCCAATGAGCAGAGTATGAAGGGAAGGGGGGCGAGGGAGAGTAAGGGGATGGGCGGGGGGGGGAGCAAGGGGGGAGATGCATCTTTGTAGGCGACATCCCCCCCCCCCATTCAGCTCTTCAACTCAGCACCATATCCCAGGTTTTTACCAGATCAATGATGCCAAGAGCATACAACTCCCTCAGATTCATTGGTTATGTCAGAGCCCTCAGGATCCCATCACTGAAAAACCCACCCAACATGGGCGGGGACTACAGAAGCCAATCCCTTGAGCTCCCTGCACAAGCTGGAGAGCTGTCTGAGGACAGTCTCCTCTCCCCAACATTAAACAAACAAACAAACGCAGCGGAAACCACAGAACTGTTTCTAGTACCTTGAAGAGAGGCTTTGTGAATTGAGGGACTTTTTCTGTCTCATAAAACTCCCCGGTCCCAAATCTTGTCGATCCACAAGGGCACTCAATCTGTGCCTCGTGACTCCTTTGAGGGTCGCATATCAGATATCTGGAATATCAGACATTTACATTATAAAGTCATAGCACTAGCAAAATTATAGGTATGAAGTAGCAAAAAAAATATGATTGGGGTCACCATGACATGAGGAACTATATTAAAGGGTGGCATGGTTAGGAAGGTTGAGAACCACTGTTCTAGAAGAATACGTCTTTTGTTTTTGTTTTGTTGTTTGTTTTTTGTTTTTGTTTTACTTTTCCAATTTGGAGAAAATAGCTATATGACATCAACTCTACTCGGTAAATCCCAATCCCAGTTGGTCTGTCTGAACCAGTATTTGGGGCCTCTGGAAATAATGAGGATACGCTGGTGGTACTGCCCCCAGCCGCTGAACCTGAGCAAGTGTCCCCTAAAGACAGTTCCCCTGGGGTTCCCTCACCTCAGTAGGAATCCATCTTCACCAGAAGTTTGTTCTCTCACATTCCTCTCTCTGGAATCATTGATTCGGGTACCCTTCTGTCGGGAAGATAAAAGCCCCTGGGACGATGGTGCCCGTGCAGGGCTGTGAGATGAGGACCCGTCCATGGGAAAGGCCACTTGGTATAGAGCCCTAAGGTCCAAAAGGCCAAGGGTTGATCCACGAGGCTTTGAAACTGGAGCTTTGAGATCACAGGCTCACATCTGAAACAAATCAGAGGGGGATGGACAGCCAAAGGGCAATGGCCAGGAGGGGACCCAGCATGGATGGATATGCCGGGGATGGACGATCGGGGATCTATGGTGACACTCCTGGGTCCTGGCTCTGGGTCAGGCCGTTCTGCAGAGCATGGGCTGCTGGGCTGTTGGTACTGCCCAGTGAGGATGTCAGGAAGGTAACCTTAGCTGCCCCAGGAGCCTGTCGTCCTCCCAGCTGATCCTGGATTGTGTTTTTTGAAGACAAACCTCGATGGGGCATGTTAGTGTCACAGGATTCATGGCTGTGAAACCTGCTGTCCTTGGCCCACCTGTGCCTTGCCTGTCTCCAGGGGTCTGTGCCCTGAGCTGCCAACACTGACTCATGGGAGACTTCAAGGATGCAGGGCAAAGGGTGAGAGGTTATAGCTGAGAACAGTGCAGGCAGGCCTGGGAGCCAGCAAGAACTTTGACACTCATCAACAGGGCCACTGAGGGGAATGGTTCAGGAGTGTGAGGTCTTATAGTCCCTACTCAGTAGTTAGGGAAATGGCTCAGCAAACCCCAGTGTTCTCTGTAAAATGCAGGTACCGGGAGGTGACATTAGAGTTTGCCCCCATGCTGCTTAATCGGTACAACGTTCACATACGGAGGCAGACATTAGCGTGTATCTGATAAGGATGCGTGCTCTAGGAAATGGAACCACAGTCCTAACTTTTTACAGTGTGAGAGCTGATGTCCCCCATGGGATGTGTCCTCAGGTTGAGGGACACACAGGCTACCTCAGGGGGACCTGGCTGGCTTCTGCTTCCCAACCTGAATTCATTGCTTGTCCCCGCGTTGGCCGTTCAACAGTTGAACAGTTAATTTATTTGTTGTTGTTCTGAGCATGTGTGTGAGAGGACTTTCCAACATGGCTCAGTGCCTTGTCTTGTGACCTCATTTGGCTCTTGTTTTTATGGGGACGATGCTGCAGACAGCTCATTTATCATCTGGAAGCTCGGGGTCACTGCCCAGCCAGGTCTGAAGCATCCCTGCTAATAATAGGATGAGCTCTGGCTTGTGCTGACTGCAGGAACACTGTCTGTGCCCTGATGCCGTGCCAGGAACTGCACCTGAATTTTTGTGCGATTCACATTAGGAACCCGAAGGAGATGCTCTATTGTCCCTCTCAGGAAAGCAATGATGTCAGGCTTAAGGAGTACAGATCATATTGAGGGCTAGGGAAGTGAAAACACTTGCTTCATTAGCATGGAGACATAAGTTCAGTCCCCAGCACCCACATAACAGCCAGGCATGTGCCTTTAATGCTGATACTGGGGAGAGGACAAGAGGGTCGCTGGGGCGCACTGGCTAAGTCAGTTTAGCTGAGCTGGTGAGTTTCAGGTTCAATGACAGAGACTGTCTAAAAAGAAGAAAAAGAAAAAAAGCCCAGGAGTGAGGAAACACACACACACACACACACACACACACACCACACACACACACACACACACACACACACACACACACACACAGACAGACACAGAGGGAAGGCTGGGAAATGGAAGCTCTGTACACATACACACACACACACACACACACACACACAGACACAGAGGGAAGGCTGGGAAATGGAAGCTTTGTACACACACACACACACACACACACACACACACACACACACCATACTCCCCTGACTGAGGTCACAGCTCAAAAACTGAGCTGTGACCAGTAAGCTGGTTTAGAGGGTGGAGGTGCTTGCAGCCAACCAAGTCTGATGACCTCTCTGAGTTTGATCCTTAGAGATCAAGTGGCAGAGTGAGAAAATTGGCTCCCATAGCTCTTGGTGGACTTCCACATGCACACTGTGGCAGGTGTGTGCACACCCTGCCCTAGATAAGCAGCAAATTCAATAACAATAAATAAATAAATAAGTAAATAAGTACCAAATGTGTGTTTTAGCCTTTGGCACTTGAGAGTACAGAAGCAACTCTTAAAGGTCCCTCTTGTGACTTGGTCTTTTGAGTTTGTGGGGACAGTCTTCAGGCACTATAGTGCCTGGGAGGAGCAGGCAGGATGGTGAGCAAGGGATGGTAATGGAAGGGACAGAAAGGAACACTTACGTCCTGGCTTGGGAGTTTAGAACTTAGAGGCTCTCTAAGTGCTTCGGAGCTCAGCCACTTGCCTTTTTATTGCCTCAGTTTCTCCCCTAAGACAACGGAGGTAGGGGTGAGGTAATAAACGCCTCGTAGATTGAAGGGAGAGCCACACATAGAAGTGGGCTGTGCCATTCATATGTAAGGTAATGTGTGTCCTGGGTCACACAGGTGAAGCCCCTGCCCCTTATTCTGACCCTCTCCCTCATAACTTCCTCTAACTACCCCCCCCTTTTTTTTTTTTTACAGAGACAACACAGACCAGGTTTGAGTGTGAGCTGTCCCCCATAGGCTTGTGCGTTTAGACACCTGATATGCAGCAGGTGGCGCTGTTGGGGGAGGCTGTAGACTCTTTAGGAAGTAGATCCTGTGTGGAGGAAGTGAGTCATTGTGGGCGGGCCTTGCTGTTTCCTAGCCTGGTTCTGTTTCCTGTTGACCCTCTTTTTTGAACTGGAGAGTTACTGTGAACAGCTGCCAGCTGCCACTGCCACCAACCATCCTCACCAGGTTAGACCAGATCACTTAAACTGCAGTCAGAGCAAGCCCTCCCTTAAGATGATGATTGTTGGAAGTAGTTGTCACAGAGATGAGGAAAGTAACAAGATTGGAGTCCAAGTAAAGCTACGACTGCAGAGAACACTCTTGCTTTCTGAGCCTTAGCCTGAAGACGCCCCTCTCCTTTTAAACCTGAGAGTCAGCCCCATGCCCCATGCTCTCCTAATTTTTGTTAGGTACAGTTTGCCTTTCCCCACTGCGTAGAAAATGCTTCAATACTCCCTTTGTCTTATCTCATTCTTGCTGTCCAGAAGTTCCATATAACAGTTTGTCACTAAAAGTAGTGAGGGCAGGAACTCAAGCAGGGTAGGAACCTGGAGGCAGGAGCTGATGCAGAGGCCATGGAGGATGCTGATTACTGGCTTGTACCCCATAGCTTGATCAGCCTGCTTTTCTTTCTGTCTGTCTGTCTGCCTCTCTGTCTGTCTGTCTGTTTGTTTTTTTCAAGACAGAGTTTCTCTGTATAGCCCTGGCTGTACTGAACTCACTCTGTAGACCAGGCTGGCCTCGAACTCAGAGATCTGCTTGCCCCTGCCTCCCAAGTGCTGGGATTAAAGGCGTGTGCCACCACAACCTGGCTCAGCCTGCTTTCTTATAGAACAATCCAGGACCATCAAGAACCCAGGACCATCAGCCCAGGGATGGCCCCACCCACAGTGGGCTGGGCCCTCCCCTGTCAATCACTAAGAAAATAAGCTACGATTGGATCTTACGGAGGAATTTTCTCAATTGAGGATTCCTTCTCTCAGATGGCTTTAGCCTTTATTGAGTTAATATAAACCAATCAGTACACACACCCATTTAAAAACGAACAGACAGAGGCTGAGGAAAGTGGCTTGCCTATGTCATGCCTGTGTTCATTTCTAGGGTCACAAAATTTGGTGCCTCAAAACAGTGATGCTTTACCCTGTACTTGTAGAGACTAAGTCTCTGAAGTTAAGGTGCTGTAGGCACAGAAGGTTCCAGGAGGAATCCTTCATGGTTCTGCCAGCCTTTGGTAGCTTCTCACACTTCCCATGGTGTTAGTCACTCTGACAAAACACCTGGTAGAAGCCACTGACTGGAGAGAGGATTGAATTCTGGTTGCTGGCTTTAGAGGACTTCAGCCTATCACACTGGGGAAGCATGACAGCTACAAGGACTTGGCCCCCAGCTCAGGAGTGTGTGGCACAGTCTTCTCCCACCTGAGCGCATTAGGGAACACGGTGCCAGAGCAGAAGGTGGGAGGGCATGACCTTCAATATATCCCCCAACCCCCACCGAGGCAACTCATGTCCTCCAGCAAGGTCCCATCTCTTGGAGGTTCCCCGCCCCAAACAGTGCCATCAGCTGGAGATCAAGTGTTCATACAGCTCAGCCTGTGGTGGGACACTTCACACTCAAACCACAAGTAGCATCTCTCAGTCTCTGCTTCCATTGTCAAAGGCCCCTTTCTCCGGAGTCTCACTGTATCTTCTCTGTGCATCTCTTAGAACAATGGCCATCATTTTCCCCATTGTGTAGCATGGGTTGGCCTCAAACTTGCTGAACATGACCTTGAACCCTTGATCTCCCTGCCTTTGCCTCTTGGGTGCTGAGATTGCCGGTGTCTAACTACCACACCTGGTTTATGTGGCTCTGGAGACCAATTCCTGTGCTTTGTCTGTGCCGGGCAAGCACTCTGCTGGCCTCAAAGATGGCTATCATTGGATGCAAACCCTGACCTAACCTAGGACTCTGGCAAAGATCTTCATCTTGTTCCAAGGTCCTAGGCCAACAACTGGGTGGGAAATGTCATTCAACTCTGTTTAACTCTGCTTAGTCATAGCCAAACTCCAGAGTAGAGACTTAACTCTTGATGGCACCAGAGCCAACGCCCACACAGTTAACTGATATGGAAAATGGCACATTGTGTCATGGCATCTCTGAGGACCCCTAGCGCTCTTTCAACCATTAGAAGTCTGGGCCCCGTGGCTGTTTTCTCTTTGCTTGGAATTGGCTTTACATCAAACGCAGTTTTATAAATTCCAAAGAGAAGAGGTGAGATTCAGACTCATGCTAGCCTGCCTTATCACCAGACACCCTGGTACAGCCATCAATGCCAGTTCACTGGGATGTACTGCCCACTCCTGAAGCCTCCCCATATCTACCTCCTGTTCAATAATGAAGCTGTTATAGTAGCCTTCAAGGCTGCAAGGGGGGATGGGCATTAAGATGATATAACACTTCAAAACAGCCATGCATAACAGAGTTATGAGGGTTTGAGCCTACAGGTTTGCTTTGTCAGCTCGAGAGCAATTGATTATGGAATAGGGTTTCGGGAGATTCTGTGAGCCTATCCCACAAACTCACAGGAGCACTTTTCCCGTAGTTTCACCTGGCTTTTTGGCTTCTCTGAGGTCTTATGAGGCTTCTGTTAAAATCATCGAGATCTGAGTTGGAAGCTCAAGGCTCTTATTAGAGGCCATGCAGGCAAAGTTAATGATAACTTCCAGGCCTTTGCTTCTTTTCCAAGATAGGGTCTCGTGTAGCCCAGGCTGGCTTCAAACTCTCTACATAGCCAAGGATGACCTTGAAGGTCTGATCCTCCTGCCTCAACCACAAAAGTGCTGGGGTCATAGGTGTGCATTCCTAGGTCTCTCTTGTTGGGGGATCGAACCCAGTATGCAAGGCAAGCCCTCTACTGACTGAGCTATGGCTCCAGCCCCTGAGCCTTGGCTTTAAAACCTGGAGTACTGTGCCTGCTGCAGGAACATCAGTCAACAATCCCAGCAACAGAAGCTTTGATGACTCTCTCTTCCTTGTGGAGCTTTATCAGCGGGTTGTCATTTCATCTCCTGGTGGTGTGGACGAGGTGGTGATTCATGTTTGCTCTCCCATTCATAGCAGGACCAACTGCTGGGTACTCAGTGCCCCTGTGATCTGATCCTGTCCCATCCTTGCTGCCACTTGCTTCAGCTTGGCCCTTTTCTCTGTTTGTCCCTTCCTGTTTCCTGAGAGTAGATGCCATTATTTGATGTGGGCTCTCAGACACAAGTTCTGTGCCTCTGCCATTCATTCTGCGTTCATGCTATGTGGGTGCTGAATGACATTTGCTGATGAAGGTGTGTGACAGATGTCAGCTGAGCCAAGACCCTTATTCCACCTGCCTTGATCAGTAAAGAGAGGATCGCCAGAGCTGGATACGACGTAAGTGACCACCAGGGTGGGTCTCTGTCTTGTTCATCTACAGAATCTGAGTCCTTCCAGGTCAGGGACACAGCATTCAGAGTGTGATTTTTTTTCCCCATTGTTAACAGAATCTATTTTCCGCTCGGGTCGAGATGCACTATGGGAGCGTGGCAGTTAGGTAAAGTTAGAAAAGTTGCAGCTGAGTCCACAGGGGTGGGCCAGGGCCTGCTGCAGCTGAGTCCACAGGGGTGGGCCAGGGAGCTGGCTCAGTGGGCCAGGACCTGCTGTGCAAGTGTGAGGAGCTGAGATTGGATCCCCAGCATCCATGTAAAACAGCTGGATACAGCATGGGAACACTCTATAATCCCAGGGCTGAGAGAGGCAGAAACAGGTAGATCCCCGCAGCTCACTGGCCAGCCAGTCTTAGCCTAGTCAGTGAGCTCAAGGTTTAGTGTGAGACCCTGTTTAAAATGAGATGGAGTAGTGATAGAGGCAGAGGCTGGTGCCAACCTCTGGCCTTGATATACATATGCACTACTACACACAGACCCACATGCACACATATGCATGCATGCATACACACATGCACACACGCACGCATGCCTGCACACATACACTCAGGCACATATACACTCATGCACGCATGCACACATACATCCACATATGCACAAATGCATACACATGCATAATACACCCATACATGCACAGTTGCATGCACACAATGCACATATACACCTATGCATGCACAAATGTATACACACATGCATGCACACACACACCTATGTGTGCACAAATGCATACACACATGCATGCACACACAATGCATCCATCCATCCATCCATGCACAAATTCATACATACACATACACTCAGACACATACACACCCATGCATACACACACACACACACATACACACACACACACACACACACACACACACACACACACACCTGGGTATTTAGAGAGAAATAGCTGGCTTCCATGGCCAGAACTCAAAGGATGCATCAGGGAATGACCCTGGGAAGATGACCTAAAGATAGCATGCAGCCAGGCATGTCAGCAGCTCCCTTCACTGCTGTGACAGAACACCTGACAGAAGACGCTCACAGGAGGAAGGCTTTACAATTTCAGGAACTTTCAATCCATGGTGGCCAGAATTCATGGCTCTGGGAGGGATCCAGTCTCTGCAGTGGAAGCATGAGGTGGGTGTCACAGTTCAGCAGGCAAGAGCAGAGACTGGAATACAAGAAACAGGCTCTGACTCTCAAAGGTCCATCCCCAATGACCCAGCCCCAGCAGACATGCCTTACGTCTCAAAGGTTCCACAACCAAACAGTGCCACCCTCTGGGAACCTAGCGATCAAACAAACAAATGAGCTCCTGGGGGAACATCTCACCTGGAAGTCACAGTATGGAAAGCTTCATCATAGTCCCTCCCCCCTCCCATCCCTCCCCCCACCCATGTATACATGTGTGCCCTTGCATACAGTACTGGGGAGGTCAAAAGAGGCTGCTGGATACCTTAGACTGGAGCTACAGGCAGCAATTGTGAATCACCATGAGGATCTTAAGACCCAAACTCAGGTCCTCTTGAAGAGCAGCAAGCAGCACTCCTGATCATCCCTTCGGGCCTGCATTTCAGTTCTTAAGCCATGACCTTATGACAACACATACACACACAGAGACACACACACACAGACACACACACACACACAGACACACACACACATAGACACACACACATACACACACAGACACACACACACAGACACACACACACGCACACACAAGCTGAGTGATTAGCAAGAGTTTCCCATCCAGGGAAGACTTACAGATCCAGGAGACAGAGAAAAATAGAAAGCAGATCTGGAACTTGTTTAGAACCTGCAGACTAGGGTGAGAAGCTGGAGTCTGAAGTCTACCCAGCCTTGGCTAGCTGCAGTCAGCTCACAGGCCTGTAAGTGTGAGAACACTTTTTGTTACACAGCATTACTGCAACCTAGCTGGCATGGGTTCCTTGGGCATGGCTCGTATATGCACACTGCTGATGAACCAGTTCCCATGCATCTGCTGAGACAGTGGACTCTTCCATTCGAACTTACCAGATGTGTCTACCCACAGTTCTCATGCAGACATCTTCCTGTCTGTCTTTTTCCAGGCACCACTCCCCATGCCCCGTAGCCTGTGTGTGGACAGGGCTTGGAAGAGAGACCTATGGAGCGATGGTTTAAGAGTCAAGGTCTTTCTCTATGCTACGTCTCACCCCACCCTTCTGCTGCCTGTTAGAGGAGGTGATTAAAGGGACCTCTGAGCTTTGACAAACTCCACATTCATTTGAGGGTAAGACCAAGGGATGGTGACATGTGGGCAAAGTTACTTATCCTAACCAGACATCCAACACTGATGTCGTCATCTAAGTGGAGGAAGACAGAAGCCCGCCAAAGCGGTGTGGGACATTTCCTCTAGGAAACGGCCTGCCTTGATGTATGGAGTGTTTGACTGCATTAGGCACGAACACAACTTCGCTTTTCTTTTTATGAAAGTAATAAGCATTTATAAAATTCCACCCTTCTCCTAACTTATGAGCCCTTTAGCTGTAACCTTCATGTGACCCGCAGCTTATATGGACCCAAGTCATTTAAAACTCCATCCAAAGTGAAACACATTCCAGCCATGGGGAAATTAATTCCCTCGCTCTGCACTGGTCTGGGACCTTGTGGGGGGAATCTGTGGCTTAAGGGGGGCTGGGGAAGGAGAAGAAGGGGAAGTTTGTGAATAGAAAAGAGGCTTCTAACAGGAGGGATATTTATATGGCTGTGTTGGGGTGCTGCACAGTTCGGAAGGAGCTTGTTATAACAGTGATGTATAAATCTTTGAATGGCCTCGTAAATCAGGGCATCTCGTGCAGCCAATCAGAAGCCACAAAACCCTGGCTCTTTAGAGCAACCCTGTCGTTACTAGAAAGATCCGTGTGGCTCCTTGGAAGTGGGATCGGAAAAATCTGGCCGGGTTTGAGGGTGTGTGGAATGTCTTGGATTACTCCTCAAACATTTTAGATTTGATAAAACCCAAGACACAGTTTTCCCAGCCCCATTTCCCTTCTCCTCCACCCGCAGTAATTATTAAACCCATGTGCACATCAAGAGGGGCTTAATCCATGTGTTTCTGATTCATTTACACTCAACTCATCAAAATATTGTTCTTAAAGGGCCGTTTGTTGTCCAAAAAGGCCTTTTTCTGCTCAGCTTGAAAGCTCAGTGTTGCAGAAGCAGGAAGCTGCCCTCTGCCAAGAGTGGATGGGTGAGCCGTCCAAGTGCCTGGGGTTTTGAAGTGTGCGCAAAGCAAATGTTCAAACAGGTTCCAGGCGGAGCCAAACTGCGGTTTCTATCACCAAGAAATCTCCAGAGAGCCATGGGGTGGAAGTCTCTGGAATGGTATCTCTTCCCAAACCGCATGAAATTGCAGTTTGGTGGAAAACGTGACCAAACCAGCAAGATAACAAAAAGGAACGGGAGGTGAGAGGGCAATGGTGACCTCGGGGACGAGGGACAAGGGATGGTTGCTTTAAAGGTCACAGAAATCCATATGGGGGTGGAAGAGCCAGTAGCCAGGAACATTTGTCTTTGGGATTTGCTATGCATAGTAACTTTCCAGGTGTACTAAAAAGGGGGAACTCTAGCTGTCTCTATTTTATGGAGAAAACTGAGATATGGGGAAAGAGGGATGAGGGAGGGAGAGGGAGAGGGAGAGAGAGAGAGAGAGAGAGAGAGAGAGAGAGAGAGAGAGAGAGAG
>JADRCD010236967.1:10744-22770 GCA_019843815.1 Montemys delectorum
AAAAAAAAAAAAAAAAAAAAAAAAAAGTGCAATCCATTTAATCACCTGCTCATTCACACACTGCTTACACATCACTTGCCATCTGCACATGCTCATTCTCCTCCCGTGATACTGAAACACAGCGGATACGAAACACGGCGGATATGAAACTCAGCGAATATGAAATATGGCGGATATGAAACATGGCGGATATGAAACACAGCGGATATGAAACATGGTGGATATGGAACATGGTGGATATGAAACACAGCGGATATGAAACATGGCAGATATGGAACATGGTGGATATGAAACACAGCGGATATGAAACACAGCTGATATGAAACATGGAGGATATGAAACACGGCGGATATGCTGGCAGCAAAAAGGATTGTTTGGAAACCATGGGAATACTCTGGGCCTGTGGCCAAAGCATTGTTAACAGAAGATGGGGAAGGCAATATGCATATATATTATGAAAGCACTGAGATTAGCTGAAGACTATACTGAAAAGACAAAGGGAAAATAAATAGGAGGAGGGTTAGAGGATAAATGGAGAGGGGAGGGCATGACAGGAAAAAAGAAAGGGACAGAATAAGAGGGAGAGATGATTCTGAAAATTTCATTGTCATGATTTTTCTTTTTCTCATCTAAAGACAATTAGTTTTCCTTTTCTCAAAAGCATTTTTAAATATAGAACTGACATTTTATGACATACTTTTAAATTTTAAAAAGTTGAGAGAACTATTTTAAAAGGTTTTTTTTTTTTTTAAACAAATTGTATTATTCATCATAATAGCAATTTAAACTTTAAGAATACCATCTTGAAGGCCAGGGATATAGCCCAGTCTGTAAAGTGGTTATCTTGAAAGCACAAAGAAATATGTCCTGACACAAAAAGGCCAAGCATGGTGGTATATAACTGTAATCTAAACAGGGAAATGAGCCAGGCAGATTAGTGGGTCTGTCTAGCAAGTACATCTCACTTACTGGGTGAATTACAGGTCAGTGAAAGGTAGTGACAGCATCTGAGGACTCTGGTCAGGTTGAGATTGGTTATCATGGCTCTGCTGGGCCTTGTCCATATCCCTAGTTCTTCAACCATTGCTAAAAACAGTTAGACTACATTCCTGACACTAGCTACCAAAGTGTAGTAGCCCCTCATTTGGCCACTTCCTTCTCCTGAGGCTGACTACTAAGGTCCAACTATCAAAGTAATAAAGTTCAGCAATGAAAAACCCCCTTTGGCTCAGCTAATTAACATGTCTAATTAAAATTAAATGCCTCCTCCTAACATGAGGTTTCCCCTTACCTTTATAAATTACCATTTTCTTTTGTTCCACATCTGTCTCCTCTGTTTCTGGAGATAATCCCTTGTCTTCCAGTCAAAGATCCCTGCCTCTCTCCTTTGTTCCCTTCTGCTTTGCCCTAGTCCTGTTTCCTGGCTTTGTCTCTTATTCCCTTCCTTCTGTCCCTCTGGGACAGTAAAGTTTTGTGCTAAGAACTTGGTCTTGGGGCCCTTGAGCCGATACATTTTTCCTTCAAAAAGAAATAGCTGAGGTTGTCTTCTGCCCTCCACACACAGAGATATACAGACAGACAGAATGACAGACAAACTGACTGACACACATTGGCACAATGTGCACACACACATGATGATACACACAGGCATACAGAAAGTGAAAGAAAAGCATACACACATACGCATATAGGAAAATAGAGTATAATTTTAATTTCATTTATTTGCTCTGTGTTTTCATTGCCACAGTTCTGTAAACCTAAGGGACTGGTTTTGTTTGTTTGTTTGTTTGTTTTAAAAAATAAGGTAGTTTTTACTTGCTTCTCTTGAACACCCTGCTTACATTCAATAACCATACATTTCACATACTCCATGTGGTTCTCTCTCGTCATCCCAGCAACTGTCCTGCCTGCTCATGCCCTTACATAAACACTCAAGAGCAAGTGCCTACTTCTCACAGATGCTTAGGCACCACAACCAGGACCATGTGGTTGTCTTTTTCTTTGTTTGTAGTCTCATCCAATTATTCTCCTATCCAAAGCTGACCTTCAACTCTTAAGAAACCCCAGTCTCTATAGCCTCATTCTCATACTTATCTACAATCCAATGTTTCAGGCAGTCACAATATACATCTGCTCTAAATCTCCTCACTCGCAGCACTGAGGTCCAGCACCACGTGTGCACAGGGAATTACAGATGGCGACAGACAAAGCTGAAACCTCCCGAGTACTTTGCAAAGTCAAACTCGCGGTGCCTTCCCATCTGTTAACATATTCATAGCTGCCTCATTTTCCACAAACACTCCTCTTTACTCTCCATGCACACAGACAAATCCCAGCAGGCAGAAAGTGGCTGGCATCTATTTCCATCTCTCAGTAGTTCTTGAGTATCCATTTCTAAACAGCAAGATATTACTCAGACAAATGTCCAGGACATATTCTAGCTCCGGAGAAGCATTTGAGTTTCCCGTTGTTCTTTAGGTTTTAGTTAAACAGCTCTCCAGGAGAATAGCATGTTCTCATGCTATCAAAGTGGAAAATTACTGCGAAACAAACTTTCCCTAATAGGTAATCATATGGATGACTCTTAGAAGAAAGTAAAATGTCCAAAATCGTTTTAAAACTTAAGGGCAAATGTATTGAAGAAAAAGCATGTATACTTATTTACATGGATATATACATATATATGATATATGGTATTGTATATAATCCACATATATTCTTGTTTATTTAAAACATCTTACAATATTTAAATTTTCTCATTTTTACAAAGTTTCAGCTCACTCATTGGGCCCTATGTTCCATATTATGATTATTATACAAGAGAAGGCCAGAAATGTAAAATAAATGCATATTTGTTCCCAAAGGCACTATTTTTGTAGGTTAACTTAGATAGAAAAGACTGCACATTAGTTTTCCTCTTCATGCCAATGCAGAAGCATGCTTTCAAGGTCACCAAATAAAGTTCAACAGTCACATTGACAACAGAAGAACTTTTTGAAGGCAAGAGTTAAGCAAAAGGAGTAGATCCCAAGTTAACAGCTAAAGAGTGTGAAGTAGATTTGTGGGGAAATGCAAAGATGTTTGTTAATTTGAGAAAACGTTTGACCTTTTAAATTTTTCTTCAAAATGTCAAAAGATATAACACTACTTTGTAATTGTCTCCTTCTTCCTAGTATTAAACAATTAGAAATTCCTACAGTCCAAAAATAATTGTGCAATTTTGACATGAGGAATAGGAGACAAACGATATTTTGTGTCCTTTTTAACTTTTTTTTTTTTAGAAGTTGCTACTCTTTTTAGCATATTTATTTTTAATGAATTTCCTGTTAGCATACATAGTAACAGATATTATTGTGGTATTTTCACCTTTTTAACTTTTAGTGAATGCTTACAGCAAAACGTACAGTGTGTCAGTGACTCACATTGAACAAGTTCCTATAAATGGGATGTGGCAGTTTTAAGGAGATTGGCCACCATAGGCTCCTATATTTTAGTGCTTGGTCCCCAGCTAGTCGACCACTTGAAAAGGATTAGGAAATGTGACCTGGTTGAAAGAAGTATGTCGCTGAGGGCAGGCTTTGAGGTTCTAAAAAACCCAACCATTTCCAGTTTCTCTCCTACTGTGGATGAAGTATGAGCTCTCAACTAACACTGTTCTCAACCCTGCCTACATGCTCTGTAGCTCCCTGCCATAATGATCATGGGTTCCTATTGGAGGCCATATAAGTTCTTTCCTCTGTAAGTAGCCTTGGTCATGATGTCTATTTACAGCAACATAAAATAAAATAAAACATGGGTTTAATTGATAGAAAATATTACAGAATACAGTTTTTCATGTTAGTGACGTTTATCACTGGCAGAAATATTCAACTTCATTGTTTAATTTAACAAAAGTTTCTATATACACACAGAAATCATCTTTGGTAATTTGAAAATACTCATTTAAAGAAAATTATATCAGAAAAGCTAAAGAAATAAAAGAACTAGGAAAGAAACATTTCTAAATAGTATTTAAGGAAATAATCAGCTGTTTGATAAAAACCGACAGTATCACATAAAACTCCTTGAGATCTAAGCATTAGCTTTTCTTGAAACCACATAAGATGCATCTACCTCCTCTAATCATATCAGATCAACTCAAGAGTTTCCAGTCCTATTTGCATTTGTAGCAATAAAAAGAATGCTGAATAATCATCAGAAGAAGGCTTGGTTATAAAGACAACTGTAGTCAAATGTGAAGATCTGATTTTGATCCTTCAATCCAATAAGAGAACCTACTCCATCAGGTGTATGAGATGTGGGCACACGTGTATACAGAAAGAGGAGGCAGAGAGAGAGAGAGGAAATGGCAAGACAGAGATATACAGAGATAGAGGGGGAGCTAAATAAGTATTCATTTAAATAGTTTTCATTTAAAGCTATCACAAAAGCAACATTGGCAGTGTTAAAACTAGTTATCAAGTGTAATATTAATGTAAGAAATAAAATTTACAAATAAAGTAATAATGTAAATCTATAAGTAATAGTACTATAAAAATTTCAAATTCAGTATACTAAACAAAATTGCATGTTATGCAAAAGAACTCTGTAATCCATTTCTTGACTCCTGTGACTCAACAACATTCCATTAGGATCATCTCTTCTTTTTTAAAAAAAATTAATTAGATATTTTCTTTAATTACTTTTCAAATGATATCTCCTTTCTCAGTTTCCCTTCCAAAAAATAAACAAAAACAAAAAACACACAAAAAAAAAAACCCCAAAACCCTGTTCCCCCCCACCCCTGCTCACCAACCCATACTTCCTTACTTCCTGGCCTTGGCAATCCCCTACACTGGGGCATAGAACTTTCACAGGACCAAGGGCCTCTCCTCCTATTGATGACTGGCTAGGCCATCCTCTGCTACACATATGCAGCTGGAGCCATGAGTCTCACCATGTGTACTCTTTGGTTGGTGGATTAGTCCCTGAGAGCTCTCAGGGTACTACTTATGAAATTCTTAGAGAAATGGATGGATCTGGAAAATATCATCCTGAGTGAAGTAACCCAATCACAAAAGAACACACATGATATGTACTCTCTGATAAGTGGATATTAGCCCAGAAGCTTGGAATACCTAAAATATAATTCACAAACCACAAGAAACTCAAGAAGAAGCAAGACCAAAGTGTGGATACTTCATTCCTTCTTAGAAGGGGGAAAAATATCCATGGAAGGAATTACAAAGACAAACTATGGAGCAGAGACTGAAGGAAGGACAATCCAGAGACTGCTCCACCTGAGAATCCTTCCCACATTCAATCATCAAACCCAGACACTATTGTGGATGTAAGCAAGTGCTCACTGACAGGAGGCTGATATAGCTGTCTCCTAAGAGGCTCTGCCAGTACCCAACTAATACAGAAGTAGAGGCTCACAGCCGTCCATTGGACTGAGCACAGGATCCCCAGTGAAGGAGCTAGAGAAAGGACCCAAGAAGTTGAAGTGTTTGCAGCACCTTAAGAAGAACAACACGATCATCTCTTCTTATGCAATGAGGTGGTTAACTCTAGAACAGAGCCCACTTCCAGGAACTAGCTGCATGTATATAATGAAGAAGAATGTCTTACAAGACCTGGGATAACATTTGTGCTTCAGTATGATCAAAACTATTCAGTACCCAAATTATTAAAGAGCTAGCAAAACTAGCTCTTGTTATACTGAAATTAAATAGGTCTATTGATTTAATCTAGATATCAACATCAAGTAAAGCAATATCATTATATAACATATAATTAATTTGTAAAGAAAATAATTTTTAGGAAAAAAATCAAAAAGTTTGCATTTTTTTTTCTGTTTCCCTAGAATTAAGTCTCAGACCTTAGGAATAATAAAATGATCAGGAAGAAGGTAGTGTATTGATTACCTTACATTCTACTGGAATGTGTAATAATGTTGGAAACAAAGACTATATATTCAGGTTTATCTGAATAGGATAGAACTCAACCCTCCAATTGCAAACCACAATGCAACAAACTTCCTAGAGTTTCCTGAAAGGTCAAGGGACTTCATAGTGAATCTTTCCAGTGAGAACTTGTTACCTTTCCTATGGGAAAACAAGAGGGTAGTTGGAATTATGCACTTTGGGAGGTCAAATAACAAAGGTCAATAATATATCACTCATGAGTGCTAAGGAAATTAGAGATTCTCCAGGAAAATCTTTGGTGAAGAAAAAGAGTTGGACCTACACTGATGAAATCAGAGATAAAGGTGGGCTCTAGTGAATTTGTTTTGTTTTGAAGCTATATTGGTGATCTAGACATATTGTTATGTCTAATTAATGATTTATTTTCTCCACAGGAATACCACTAGGATTACTATTATCTATCATCAGTAAAGTACCACTGTTGCAATTCTTATTATGCTGTGACCACGTGGTAGCTTTATGACAAGTGAAATTTAAGAAGAAAGGAACTAAGTTTTTTTCAAAGAATGATAATCAGGTCACAAAAAGAATCTAACGTGAAAGTTACCACATTTGTCTGCAGAACTGTTAAAATATTTCCAGAGTAATATTCATTTCATTGGAGCAAACCATAATTGCTTTACTTATTACAGTAATTTCATTATCTCCAGATTTTGAGTCAAACTGGTGAAGACATTTGTTGGAGGTCTGATGCAATCAAAAATGATTTGTGACTAGTTATTCCCCTTTTCCTTCCAGGAGCTTTCACAAGAGTTTGCAAATGAACATGAGCAATCCACACCATTTTCCAGCCTCCTTCTTGATTTTTCCAGGATAACATATTAACAATGCAATTCTTTTATGAAGCAAACACACACACTCTAGTCAAACCCACAATGTTCTCACCTTGATTTGGAGAACAGTGATGTGCCCAACCATCTGCACAGCAAACATTCTTCCTCTGTTTCTGTGATATTGCTGAGTTTTTGGTGTTCTTGTTAGTTTTGGTTCCCTCCCCCCCTTTTTTTTAAGTAGTGTTTTGGATCAAGTCTAAGGCCTTACACATATAGAAAATCATTCTGTCACTGAAAAATAGCATCTGTCCAGGTTGTATACTTAAATACCGGCTCAGACTCATGCTTGTCCCTGCAGGCAGTGTAAGCATCAAGGAGACTACAACAGTAGTCTCAGTCAGCTCACAATATGACTACATATCATAAACCTACACATTTATGAATCAGGAGAGAAATGGGAAAATGACGAAAGACACACAGGGAAAATGTTTGACACTTTCACTGAAAGATATTGTTAGCTGTTTGAGCTAATTCATATATTTC
The DNA here is from genome assembly GCA_019843815.1 of Montemys delectorum. Taxonomy (NCBI): domain Eukaryota; kingdom Metazoa; phylum Chordata; class Mammalia; order Rodentia; family Muridae; genus Montemys; species Montemys delectorum. Next base: position 18,027 of record JADRCD010236967.1, read on the forward strand.
AACAGAGATTATCATAAAAGTGAATCGTCACCAACATATTGTCATGCTCACTTCCACACAATATTAAATGAACGTATTTTTATCTAATTAAGTTTTAAAAACTACATTGTAGGTAATTATTTGAACAACTACTATTATCAAAGCCGTATGGGAAGTACTCACAATAAGTCCTAACCACTATTTAGGACATGAAAAATGAAAAATCATAAAAATTTTTATTTTATGATACCATAAAGTTTTATACTTTATAACTCAAGGTCAGACTTTTATATCTTAAATTGTTAAGCTATAACAATTGTTTTACTTTCTCATTGTCTCCGAAACTATATTTACTTTTGAAATATTGTCTGATGCACCCAAGAGGAGTTCCTTAAATATCCCTCCACTTCTTCTAATAAGGCCTCATGACCACATTCAATGCAATATTGTGCAAAGCTGACATGTTGGTGGCTCCTCGGACTTGGTAACTCTGCATTTTAACCTATTATATTCAATAACGTGTGTTACTGAATATAATAATTGCTAGCTATTAGGTAAGACCTCTGAGGAGAAGCCAAATAAAGGGTACTTAAGACTTACTCAATTTTCTTCCCTTTTCTATAATATTTTAGTAGATAGTTACAGTACTTTTATATTATAATGCTTTTAAATCTTTATGCTAGGATCATCTTAAATCTTAGTGGTTTAATTTTAACTCTCTAAAAATACAATACAAAAAATAATTAAATAATTACTTATTCCAAGGTAATTAAAAATAATATCCACATGATTTACTTTTTTGCATTAATAATGCATGTGCTAAATCTCATAGAAATTTTGGTTAAGGCTTAAAGTACACTGTGCCAGAAGTCGTCAGTTGGTCTCTATAGAGAAATAAACAAATCACTATTCAACTCAGTTAATGGAGAATCATAGAAATCTCGGTGCAGGAAGCCTTTAACGTATATTTCTTAAATTTCTCTCTGTAGTGAACAAAGTTGACCAGTACAGTAATATTTTAAGATTCTTTCTGATAACCAAAGCTACAGTTCTCCAGAGAACCTGAAATTAAAACTTTAGATAAATGTTTGGACTACTCTTGCAGAAACCACAACATGTAAACCGCTACAAAAGAAGGCCCTCTCTTTGAGAGTTGAGAGCTGCATTAATCTATGGGTATAAATATAAGAATTTAGATAGCAGGTTGATAGTATAGTCACTTAACAAATAAAGCAGTAGGGCCACTCTTAAGTACTATGATCTAAGTATGCATATATATATATATATATATATATATATATATATAAACAGTATCAGACATGAATCCTAGTTTTAATATTTTCTTTTCAATTTTTGATTAGCTTATTTTATTTTATGTGTATTGGTGTTTTGCCAGGATGAATGTTCTTGGACTACTTGTATGCTTGATACCTGCAGAGGCCAGAAAAGGGTATTATTTTAGAAACACAGTGACAGACAGCTGTGAGCTTCCACGTGGGTATGGGAATCAAACCTGGATCACCTGTAAGAACAACCAATACTGTAACTGCTAAGCCACCTCTTATGCCTCAGTTTCTTTGAAGGTTAGTGAAACTGAATATTTTTCATAGTTTTATTGGCATTTACATTTTGTAAATTGTTCATTCACATTTTGATATGTTTAATAACTGGAATAGTTTTTATGCATATATATGATCTATTACAGATATTATACTTTTAACCAGCCTAAAAACTTGTAGCAAATGAATGAATTAATGAGTATTTACTAAAATGTTTACTATCATAATCAGTTTTAAATTGTGATCTTTTATCTTCACTATTTTTCAAAATTTTATTGTAATTACATCATTCACTATTCCTGTTTCTCCCTCCAAATCCTCCCATATATTCTTCCTTGCTCTAATTCAAACCTATGGTCTCTTTTTTTTCACTTTATTGCATGTGCATGTGTGTGAACACACACACACACACACACACACACACACACACACACACACTGATAGTCAACTGATGTGTTCTTACCTGGGTAAAACTATTTCTCTCATTCTCAGCATTTCTTAGTTGCTTCTAGTTATTTGTGTACATTTTTCCCATGGGAAAATTAACATAAAATCTTTACAGAATTCAAAGAACATCTTAATTTTATGAATAAGGGATTTAAAATACTGGCAATGTACCTATTGTAATACAAATATAGCTTCAATGACACCAAAATACTGAAGTTAGCATCAGTTATTTTTCTCACAATTCTTTTGCATGTTTTAAACTTAGCAATAACTAAAAATTCAATGACAAATCAGCATGTGAATAAACTTGTGGTTTTATTACTGATTCTTTAGTACATAGATTCATTTGTAAAGGCCAAGTAGCTCATTAGTACTTGACTTTGTGTAGGATCTTAGAAAACTCATCAAGTAAGCCTGTCTTCAGATTAAGAGAAGGTTTAAAAATTGATCTTAAATTCTATGAATAGAGTGTGTTCCAGGTAAAACAAAAGACTAGAATCCAACCCAAAAGGAATATGCTAGAACATAATCTCAGATGTTCTTAGAGTGTCATTCCCATTAGAACTGCTATGTCAGCATTTCCTTTATGGTGGTGTACCTAAACAGTATCTGGGAAAAGATTTGTAACTTCTGGTGCAAGCATATTTGAGAGATTAAATAATTTACATAATCAGAGGTCTACTTATTGTTAACAGTCCTGCACAGGATGCCAGAATTGTTAGTGTGACTATATGGTAAAATATAACATCCTCCATATTAATTCATATTTATATTAATTTATAGAAGGTATTCTTAATATAAGTATCAGGTATAATCTTTTATTCATGCTTCTTTGGAAAGTTAGATGATCACCTAACATTCTCATATGGAAAACAGCAAATAGTTAAACCAGTATAGATGGGAATATGGACCATGAACAGAAAATCTGCTATATAGATTATAGACTGACAACTTTTCTACTAACATCCAGATATCAGAATCCTTAAAATGGCACTTTTCTGCCATATACAATACATATCAATTCAATATTGTTCTGTGTCTGTTGTCCTCCTATCTGCTCTCATTATGTATGTTACAACTTGTTCTTCAAGTTAATGTTCCTACAATAAAATTCTAAGCAAAGGACAGAAAAATAAATTTTAACCAGAAAACTGGACTGGGAAAAATCTTTATTCCTGAGTAATTCTTTGTTGTTTTTAAGTAGTTCTCATTCTTGTTACTATGTGTGCTTGCAGCAAATTTTCATTTTGACAAGCACAAAAGGGACAGTGTATCATTTCATCATAAGAAAACATACTCCCTGGTTTTCACTGAGAAAGGGGGCATTTACATACAATCCTAAAGTCAGAAAAAAGATGAGAATAGAATTTAAACAGGTATTAAATGTACAAATATTTTTCTAGAGTGTCACACACAAAAGAATCCCAATACATAACAAAACTATTTTTATAAATTTTGTCTGAATTCAAAGATTGAAAAACAATATATTTATGAACACTTCAATGTAGATTTTAGCATATAACACTGTAGATCAGTGTGTATTGTGCCTTGAAAATATTAAAGGAGAAGAAAATACTTTCCTTTCTTATTCCTACTACATTACCATTTTTAGTTTGCGAAGTCTTAGTTTATGAATCATATAGCTGGGATGCAGATTCCAACATTTTACTTATAATAATAAAGGTGCTTTCTCTTACCTGTGGGTTTCTATAATGAGCTGCTCTGATCATATTTCTCTGGGATACCTCATAGTTCATGACACCACAGGTGTATGTTCATTATTTAGGCATATTTCTTCCTAATTATCCTACCTGGATCTGGTCCATAGTATAATGGAACAGAGTTCCATAAAGTGTATCTGGCTACCTTCCTAGTGGGCCACTCTCTTCTAGATTGTGATATCTTAAATCCATAGAAAGTCTTAGTGTTTATATCAAAATGAGCTTCATTCTTTGAGTACCTATTACATACTTATGGAAAATTATTTCATGCTCTAATATTTCTAATCAAGCATGTAAGGTCAATTTGAGCAGAGTTATAATTCAATTTACATAATTCCCTTCTCCTAGCAATGAAAATCGGCATAAGCATGACCTAGTACAAGCATGCACATAATCTATTTTAACAAGTATTGGTAAACGTTAAGAAATGCAGTCATGTTGTTGTTTCCTCCCCCAATGATCTTATATAGAACTTATACATCTCGAGCTTCCAGAGAGGACTACATAATGACTTTTCCAAAGGTAATGACCAGGATCAGTTAACAGAATGAAAACCTATGCTTACCTTCTCATGAGTTAGTATTTATTAAGCCAGAGTAGCCAAACTCTACCTCCAGAGAAGAGAAAAAGCTCAGTGCAGGCAACTGCAGGTCCACATAGATTTTCATTTTCAACAAGATCTGCTTTACTAGAATTGTGCACTCTTGTTCTGTGCTTGGCATTTATCTTTGTCCATGTAATCACAGAGCTTAAGTCTGTATTTAGCTTGAAGACGCAATTGAGTAGTGAAATTGAGTGGTAACCATGACTGGAAAAATATGTCAACATGAAACATGTATCAAATGATTATGGAAGACCGCAGCCCCCTTATGTCTATTTTTAATAAAAATGTTTCCAGACTTTACAAAAGAATATGATGGAAGGTATTTGAAGAAACATAACACCTGAATGCTCTAGTTGATTGGACAGTAATTATGCCAAGAAAATGTTTTCTATTGAGCATAAGGAAATAAAAAGAGAATGCTGATAGAAGAGACC
>JADRCD010236968.1:0-16593 GCA_019843815.1 Montemys delectorum
ATCTGAGTAGTTATATGTCCAATTGGCTTTTATTTAGTTCCGACATATCTCTATTTAGACTCATTTCTGTTTTTAAAACTGAAGATATATTTATGTGTCCAATTGCTTTATTGATGATCTTACAAGCATCTTATGTTCAGACTCTGCTAAGAACATACATTACCCAAGTGGGAATGTCTCTTTTAAATGATGCTAATAAATTTAAATATACACACAGAAAATAAAGCTGCATCTCTCTCTCTCTTTTTTTTTTTTTTGGTACACCTAAAAATCAACTCAAACTATAGTGAAGACGTTAAATATTTAAAAGTAGGAAACCAGCATGAGCAAACCCGGGAAGATGCTTCAACACTACTGCAGTGCTACTCAAAATAGCCACAAAAGAGATTCTCTCTCTTCCTGCCTCCTCTTTTCATATTATTGAGCCCCCAAATACTGAAATTTTGTCAGCTGTGATAGGAATGTATTATTCCTATGTGAAGTGGTATGAGTAAGGAAAGGAATAAAAATAACCCATCCCCTCATTCACATGTGAAAAAAAAAAGTTGACCCTGTAGAAATTTGGACTAGAGAACTGATAACCAAAGCCAAAAGTGATGTAGGAGGTGAAGGGCAGAAAACGACCTTCATCAACAGGCACTAAGGAAGAATTAGATAGAAGAAATGGGTTCTTTTACTCTATCACATGCAATTATAGAAAATTGTGTACCATGTCTTTCAAAAGACAAAGGATTTGGGAGCTGGGGAGGTGGCACGCTTGGTAACATGTTCTCTGTGGAAGCCTGAGGATCCATCCGAGTTCACTCCTCAGCTATCACATATAAAAGCCAAGCGCAGCAGCACTGGCCTGTATCCTCTATGCTAAGGATGCAGAGGCAGATCCCAGGCCCTCACGGGCCAGCCAGTCTAACTAAGCTGGAGAGTTACAGATTCAGTAGAAAGCTTGCAATAAAATAAAATAAAATAAAATAAAATAAAATAAAATAAAATGGAGAGCAATTGAAGAAGACATGCAACATCACCCTCTGGCCTACACACATGCATGCAAACACACACAGACACAAAAGAAAGGGTGTCAAATGTTCTCACCAAAAAGACATCATAAATATTTAAAGAAATTTTCTGCTTGATTTAAGCCAGATGCAATATTTACATGCATTGAAATACCATAAATGTGTACAATTGTACAATGATTTTAAAGGACTTTAAATTGTTCTATGAACTACATGTATTACTTTCTCAAGAAATAAGGTTTTTTTGCCCAAACCTTTGTAGCCTATCACTTTCCATGAACTCATCCTTTCCTCAGGCCCCAGAAGGACCACAAAATCTCCCATCAATAAGAGGAGCTTCAGTGATGGATAAGGGAAAGAGTTCTAGGCAGTGTCACGGATGTTTCCATTTCTTTCTTGTTCCCTTTGAGTGATGAGTGGTGAATACATTTCGGAAAGTACCTTATTTATTTATTTGTTTGTTTGTTTGTTTGTTTGTTTGTTTATTTATCCATCCATCCATCCATCCATCCATCCATCCATCCATCCATCCATCCATCCATCCATCCATTCATTCATTCATTATTTAGATCCCAAATGCTGCTTCCCTTCTCAGTGCCTCCCTCACGAAGTCCCCCCTTCACTCCTCTTCTCCTCTGAGAGGAGCGACTCCCCCAGGTACTCCACCACCCTGGCATATCAAGTCTCTGCCAGATTAGGCACATCCTCCACCCGCTGAGGCCAGACAGGGCAGCAATGAAGACTGATCTGCTTGTAATGCTACACGTGGGTTGGAGGGCTTGTTCTAGCTCATGTATGTTCTTTGGTTGATATCTCAGATTCTGAGAGCACCTAGAAGTCTAGGTTTCTTGATTCTGCTGGTCTTTCTGTGGTGTCTCCATTTACTTCTGGACCTTCAGTCATTTCCTCAATTCTTTCACAAGTGTCCCTGACCTTTGAATGTTTGCCTGTGGGCATCTGTTTCTGTTTCAGGCTGCTGCTGGGTGGAGGCTCAGAAAGGGCTGTTATGCTAGGCTCTTGTTTGCAAGCATAACAGAGTATCATTAATAATGTCAGGGATTGGTTCTTGTCCATGAGATGGGTTTCAAATTAGGCTGGATATTATATATTAGTCTCTGTGCCGTTACTGAATTTCCTTTATACAGGAAAAATTTTGGGTTGAAAGTTTTGAGGGTGAGTTGGTGTCCCTATCTTTCCCCTGGGAGTCCTGTCTGGCTACAGGAAGTGGCCTCTTCAGGTTCCATTTTCCCACTGTGAGGCACTTTGACTAGGGTCATCCACATTGACTCCTGGAAGCCTTCCCTATCCAAGATCTCTGGGACTTCCTAGAGATTCTCCCACATCCCCATCCCAGTGAGCTGCAGATTTCCATTCATTCTCCTGGCCCTCTGGGACTCTCTCTTGTCTCTTCCCACTGTCTTGACTTCCATACACCAACCCAGCTCCCTCCATCCCTCTGCCTCCTATAACTATTTGGTGTCCCCTTCTAGGTGAGATTCAAGTATTCTTGCTTTGGCCTTCCTTCTTGTTTGACTTCTTTGGGTCTGTGAGGTGTATCACAGCTATTCTGTACTTTATGGCTAACATCCACTTTATCAGTGAGTACATTCCATACCTGTCCATTCCATCCTCACTCAGGATGATATTTTCTACTTCCATCCATTTGCCTGCAAAATTCATGATGTCCTTTTTTTTAAAAAAAAAAAGCTGTATAGTATTCCATTGTGTAAATGAACCACTTTTTTTTTGTTTTTTTTGTTTTTTTTCCCATTCTTCAGTTGACAACATTTAGGTTGTTTCAGTTTCTGGCTATTACAGATAAAGCTGCTAGGAACATAGTGAATCACGTGTCCTTGGAGTACTGCAGAGCATCTTTTGGGTATCTGAGAAACTGTCAGATTGATTTCCAAAGTGGTTGTACAAGTTTGCTGCCCTTCCAGCAATAAAGGAGTATTCCTCTTTCTCCACATCCTAGCCAGCATGTGTTGTCCCTTGAGATTTTTATCTTAGCCATTCTGATTGGTATAAGATAGACTCTCAGGATAGTTTGATTCGCATTCCCCTGGTGACCAAGGATGTTGAGCATTTCTTTAAGTGCTTCCCGACCATTTGAGATTCCTCTGTTGAGAATTCCTTGTTTAGTTCTGTGCCCCATTTTTTAATTGCGTTATTTGGTTTGTTGGAGAATAGCAACTTGCTAGTGAAAATCCATTCTTACTTGATTGATCAGATGATAACTTGGGACTTGATATTAGCTAGATACAAAAAGGATTATGTATGTCTTTACCTTATGTGGAAACATTACAAGGTTTCTAAAATTCTCATTATTAGAATTTGTTTAACAGTGCTTTTAGTAGCACTCAAGTAGAAAAATGATATTTAAAATGTATTTAAAATCTTTTTTCTTTAAAAATGGTAACAAAATCATGTTACTAGATATTAAAAATAAATATAGTTAGAATTTTTACAATCTCAAAGTATGAGTGAAAAGAACTCCAATTTTCAATTGTGCTGTTTTTAATACATTAACAAAAGTGTTCCTGACCCTTTTTTAATTGTACATGAGTTAGTGCTTGCTATATTACCAAAGTTTGGCTTAGGGGTAAATATATATCTTAAATAGGATAACATAAGGGAAGTTGACTTGCCAACAGTGCTTCTATAAACAACCTAAGAACTAGGGATTCTCAAAAGGTTCTTCGTGTTACATTTGAGTTCACGGTTATAGAAATAACTCAGTAAATCAACACACTCCTGTTCTGAAAGGAACACACTCCTGTTCTGAACGGCCGCTTTGTGAACATCTAAACCTGGGATGCTGAAGTGGTACTCTGCACTCTGGCTATATAGATATTGCTTACAAAAGACTCAAACAGTTATATTCATAACTCACTAGACAAAAGTGGAAGGTGGAAAAGATACTCCATACAAATAAGAAATGAGATCATTGTATTTCCATCATACAATACAGAGCGTAAGTCCAGCCCAACCATTGGAGACAAAGAAGGTAACTCTATAATAAAAGGAGGTGATTCATTCAAAATATAGAATAATTCTAAGCATAATTATCACTCGGTAACCATCAGAAATTGGTTCAAGGATACTAAATGTACTATGTGCTCAAATCCTTTTTACACAATGATGTAAAGTTTGTGTATAACCTATACACACCCATTTCATGTTTATGATCGTGTGTCAAACCAACCAAATAGAGTTTATTAAGTGAACAGATTTATGTTGCTTAGGAATGATAGACAAAGTGCATTCATTTCAGTATAGATAAACTTTGCTTTTTGAATATTTTCAACTTTTGGTTGGCATGTACATATGCAGGACCAACAATATACACAGAAAGACACAGACACAGGCACAGATGCACACACACACACACACACACACACACACACACACACACACACACACAGACATGCATGCAACCATTGTAAACTACATAAATATTTAAATCAGATATTGCATATTTTTATTCATATGTGGATGCTCTCTTTAAATCACTATGTATGAGTGTTTAAATTGGTGTATTCATAAAAGGCATGAAACTAATATGGAGGATCATGGAGGTCTTTTAAGAAAGGAGAGATAGGTCACAGATGGTATGAAAAAAGGAGCACTTTCTGTTGGGGCAGTAATGCCTTCAGGTTGCTAGAGGGGTGTTTAGTTCTCTTCAGGCAGAGCCAGCTAATGGCAACTCAGGAAGCAGAGATATGTCACAAATCTACTGGAAGTCACAGTGCAGACACAGCAATGCATGTGATATAATGCCTAGAAACAGCATCTTCATTCTTCTAACGATTCCATCAAGGATTCAGCACCACAATACCTCTCGTCCGCAATGCTGGGCTACTTCCTTCCACTCTTGAGCACATTTCTTTACGCTTCTTCCTGTAATTTGGTGGCAAGCAATCATCTCTGTCTGACACATTCAGAAAAGACAAAAATATATTCAAGTGCCAGGAAGTAAAAATGATGAGAAAATGAGAAGAGGTAGTAACCAACTTACCAAGGCAAAATATTCCCCAAGCTTCCAGTTTGCCTTCACAGGAGAGGCCATAGATTCAACTACTCACTGTACTTTTAATATGGCAGTGCAGTGCAGTTCTCATCCTTAGACTTTTTTCCATAAAGGTTGCTGCACTCTGTCCAAATCTACCTTCAATTCAGACAAACACATGTGTGTGTACATGCATACACACACACACACACACATAAGTAGTTAAGGCAGATAGAAACCCATAAAAAATGATTACTGGAGTATCACGGACAGGGACATCTGGAGTGATGTCATAAAGATGGAAATGTGGAAGTCAGCACAACATGGGAAGACATTAAAATTGTACTTTCACATCTTCACATCCAATAGAGAGCATCTATTATAAAGGAGATATGGACAAGAGGGACTGGTTGAACTAGTTGATGTGAGCCAGTTTCAGTCACTGACCATTCACAAAAATATGAAACAGGGAGCTTTGAACTTAGAGGTAGAAGCTATGCATGGACTCTATAGTATAGGCTCCCACTTATCCAAACTATCTAGTTCCAGGTGCTGCCAGCCTCAGTGGGAGCAGACTATAACTTAGCCTTTAATCATTCATCATTCCCTGAAAGACTACCCAGTGGCTTGGTGACAAGTTGACAGCAGTATGTTCCTTCCATCTTGGAAGAGTTAGTAATTTTATTTGACAGGAAAAAACATTTATTTTTGAAGTGGATTTGCATTTTCTGGCCACATGGTCTCGGCCAACACCACTTTCTGAGTGACATATGCAGATATATGTGTGTGTGTGTGTGTGTGTGTGTGTGTGTGTGTGTGTAATTTATCACTATTATAGATCAAGGGAACTCATTGCAGCAACATGGCCATAGAACTCACAATTGGATCTGCATTACAGCTTTCAGATCATGTTGACTTGGAAGGGTAACACAACATCCCATGGAAAGACAGTTGAGGCCTAAGCTCACATATGTTTCCTGTGAGAGTACAATGGCATCCTTCTGAACTACCATGGTCGTCAGTCAATGAGCATCATTATCTTTGTCCTACCAGGAAATAGAAGATATCTATGAGAAACACAAAAGCAAAACAGGTCTGCATCAGTCTTCCAAATGACCTATATACAATATTCTTCTTCTATACCCGAAAAAATGTGAGCTTTATGGCCCTGGTTCCTAAAAGCATACTGCTATGTGTACACTACCAGTCTCATTGAACTTTAAGTAGTGGTGACTAACTGATCATTGAATTACTTACTATAGGAAACCAATAGCAAATAAAAGAGTCCCCATTTTGGCACAGTTAATGGACTATTTTGTTCTTGCAGTGTGCCACTGTAGAGAGGCATCTCTTATGCAATCTACTATTGGAACATTGCTGACTGGTTACATTAGTAAATGAGTATGTACAGGCACTGTACTGGCTGGTTTTGTGTGTCAACTTGACACAGGCTGGAGTTATCACAGAAATGGGAGCTTCAGTTGGGGAAGTGCCTCCATGAGATCCAGCTGTGGGGTATTTTCTCAATTAGAGATCAAGGGGGTAGGGCCTCTTGTGGGTGGTGCCATCCCTGAGCTGGAAGTTTTGGATTCTATAAGAGAACAGGCTGAGCAAGCCAGGAGAAGCAAGCCAGTAAGAAACATCCCTCCATGGCCTCTGCATCAGCTCCTGCTTCCTGACCTGCTTGAGTTCCAGTCCTGACTTCCTCTGGTGATCAACAGCAATGTGGAAGTAAGCTAAATAAACCCTTTCCTCTCCAACTTGTTTCATGGTCATGATGTTTGTGCAGGAATAGAAACCCTGACTAAGACAGCAGCCGAGAAAGTTGTAGCGTCCATTGTTTCACACCACTAGATGACATTCACAAGCATAGCCGTCATAACTGAAGGAAGTGGTAATCCAGAGTGAGCTGTAGAAAGAAACTACCCTTGGGACCAACTACAGCATGAGGGCTACAGATTCCCGCAATGAGACCCAGAGGAATACCAGGTACTGCCTTTGGTAGTATACACAGAAGCAAATTTGGGATGTTCAAGTATGAACTTCAGAACTAATTGTGTCCATGAATTTTCTTTCCAGGGTAAATCGCTCGTTTTACTCCATCCACCCCTAACCTCCCTGAAGCACTGACAGATGTTAATTTATGATGTTCAGGCACATAAACAACCCTATTTATAGAGCATGAGCCACAGTGCCATGGTGACTAACATATTCAGGGAAAAACAAAAGCTCTGGTGATCCAGTCAGTATGTAATCATAGCACAGACAGATTTTGACTCTTCTTATACTTTGGATGACATGCTTGTTGTGAGCCATGAAGAAATGTGTCTTTGTAATAACAGAGAGTGTTGTATTTGGCATGGGTGCCCCACTTGTGAAGAATCAGGAGGGATATCGCTGCAATTTGCATGAGGTTTTTATTGCGTATACTGGGGTCATCCTGCATTCAGAGCAAAGGCGACAACCAGAAACAAAAGCACACACACTTTTTATACCTTCCAGTATATAGGTTAACAGCATGAGTTGGTTATCTCTCATTAGTGGAGCCCATTGTCTTTTGTTTCCATTGACCTCTGTACCCCAGGTGAGGAGGAGATACCGATTGCACGTAGGAGGGGTTGGGGGGAGATCCACCCTCCCGGGGATGTTTCCTGAAACCAGGCATTTCTTGGCGATGGGTGTTTGCTCTGTAAACCTTTCTGAAGCTCTGTCTTTAGGCTAAATGGACATTCCTTGCTCCTTGGTATTTTTATGAGTTGTCCCTATTTGCTCAATTCTTACAAGAGTTAGACCTCAAGATTTTGTGTGACTACATCAAACACTGCCAATCATGTGATATGACCTACAGGAAAAATAGGGGTATTGGAAAGAAAGTTACATTCCTACCTTAAGTCATTTCTGGGTGCTTACAAAAACTTGTAAAACAAACTAGTTGTTTTTAAAGTCTATGACTACTATTTGTTAAGATTTACAAACTTGATTTAAAAAAATATAACTCTGTGTACAAAACAAATATAAAGAAAGACATTAGATCTTACATTATGACTCTAAAGCCATATTTATTAGAACATATTTGAGTGTCAATTGTAACGGTGCTCAAAACAAATGGCTATCTTTTTGTATCCTAGGCTATGTATGTTTGTGACTTTCAGTAAATGACCTGTAGAGAACGGAATTTACCTCTAGGTGGAGACGTGTCTTGGTCTCTTCCATCAAGGTTTTACCTGTGGAGCAGGTCAGAGACCTGGCTGGGGGTCAGCAGTTAGAAAGTAGGGTTCACATTAAGACCATTTACTTTTCCTCCCAGGATTTCTCCTTCCTTAATGCAGTCCCTGTGAGCCCAGACAGCAGAAGGGTCAACTGGATCTGTGTGCCTTTCTAAGGTCTTACCCAGAAGGTGTAACTATTTTTCTTCTTTTTCCCTCAGATGTTGGCCAGAGCCTAAGGGTGCTTTTAAACTCCCTGACTAATGTTTCTGCCTTTCTTGCTTTTTATTTGAAAGCTCCTATCCCACAGTGTGGCTGCTTGCCTGCAGCCATGTGGCTGACCTCCATGTCTTCTTACTCAAGCAATGTGGTTTATTTGTTTGTTTGTTTGTTTGTTTTTGTTTTATTTCTTCTCCATTCTCTCCAGCCCTTCAAGGCAGTTTTGAGATTCACAATTTATCTGTCTGGAGCTTTTCTTTTAAACTCAAATTGTCCTGAAACTTCTGTTTGTGTTTCTTTTTTCCTTTAATTAGTGAACTTTAGAACCCCCAAAGAGGGGACATCAATTTGCTAAGTATCATTGGAAGGCTCTTCTTGGATTCCTGGTAACACTTCTTTTCTGCTTTTTCTTTAACTGGCAGAGAACACAAACAAGTTCCTACCCTTTAAGTGACATCAAACCTAAACTATACTACCTGATCCTTTGAGCATTGCTAGGAAGAACATATGAGTCAATAGGCATAAGACATTTTAGAAGCACTTGGCAGAGTAAAAGTACTTGAATCACTATGATTTTAATGTCCTTTATATATCAGACAAAGTAAGAAGACTATTCATGAATAGTGATATATATATATATATATATATATATATATATATATATATATATATAATAGAGCACTGGTTTTTAGCCTTTCTAATGCTTTTAATACAGTTCATCATGTTATAGTAATGTCCAACCATAAAATTATTTAGTTGCTACTTCATAATTGTAAGTTTCTAGTTATGAATCATAATGTAAATATCTGATATGCAGAATGTGTGATATGTGATCCCTGTGAAAGTGTCATTTTTATCCCCTAAAGAGGTCATGACCCACAGGGTGAGAACATCAAGAGAGGCTCAAATGTGATAGAGCTTGTCGTGGATCTACTGTCCTCAAGACCAGAGAAAGTAGAAGCCAGTTCTAGGAGTTTCGCTTGTGTCTTCAGCATCTGTCTTTTTTCACATTTATTCTGAACTCACCAGTCTGACCATGTATGTCTTTGCCTCTTCTCCTGAAGTTAAGAGATAAGACCTGAACCTAGACAGCTCTACACTTGATGCACTTGGAACAGAAATCTTTATTCCGAAATCCATTCTCAGAACATTTGTCATGACAAAGCTTCATCTTTCCACCAGCCCTGAGTCTGCTGATGAAATTCCTGTTTCAACTAGCAGACAACTCGTATGCAGCTCTTTTAAGGAAAAAACTAAATGTGTGTGTGTGTCTGTGTGTGTGTGTGTGTGTGTGTGTGTTCAAACAACTCTGTACTTTTATCAATTTAATAACAAAGTTTCATGCAAGCACAGCAATGTGCGTAGGTTTCATATTAAAAACCATTTACCATACTGCCTTCAGTCATCCTCAAAGTCTCCTCCTTTGTTAAGTGTCTTTTAATTTAATTTTATTTTATTTTATTTTATTTTATATGTATGAATGCTTTGCCTGCATTATGAATGTGCATCAAGTCGGGCGGTGGTAGTACACACCTTTAATCCCAGCACTTGGGAGGCAGAGGCAGGCAGATTTTTGAGTTCGAGGCCAGCCTGGTCTACAGAATGAGTTCCAGAACAGCCAGGGCTATACAGAGAAACCCTGTCTTGAAAAACCAAAAAAAAAAAAAAAAAGAATGTGCATCAAATATGTGTCTGGTGCTCACAGAGGTCCCAAGAAGGCGTTGGATTCCCTGCAACTGGAGTTATAGATGGTTGTAAACCACCATGTGGTGCTGGGATCAAAACCCAGGTCCTCTACAGGAGTAAAGTTGGAATTATTCCCTCTAAAAGGGGCTTTAACTTCTTCTGCAAATTTCTTTCTTGTCATATCATATTTATTTAAAATTATATAGCTATCACTTCATACTGGAGATGGCTCTAAGTTTCTAATATCTTCAGTTTTTACATTTTAAAATTGCCATATTAAAGTTCTTAATATTATATTTTCAAAGTCTGCTTTAGTGATTCTCATTTTATTTGAAATACAAAAATCAAAAATCTTCAATAAATCTTTATAATGAGTCTTTTATGGAGCTTCTACATTATGGTGTTCAAATGTAAATTTAATTTTTTTTTGTACAAGAAGCAGCAGTTTCTTTAATTGGGGTATCTAATACCTCTTCACTAATGGCAAATGATCAAAGCTTAGTAATGACTATTGACAAAGTCATAAATGAAAACTATATACACATGAAAATATCTATAGTTATAGTAAAACAAAATAATTGTTATAGCTTCTAGTGGAAAATACAATAATTGTATAAATTTTTGAAAAGTATGGGTCTAAAAATGAGTTAAACTATCTAAATTTTAGAATTTATTGTAGTGATATGAAATGAATATATGAAATGTTAAAATGTATACATTAATAACAGCATACGTTGTTTTGATACACATGAATATTGTATATATTTAAATCAGGTTGATCATGTGTGTCTCTTCAAATTTTATCATTTCTTTTTAAAATTCTACATTTTTAAAAAATAGGCTATACTATTTCAAGCAATAAATTAAATTATCTAGTCATAGTCTGGAAGTTCTTTTTAATCATCAGTACATTGCCAATAAGAATGAACAGAAATATCCTTGTAGCCTGAATTATAATTTATAAGCTAGAAGAAGACATGACTCAAGCACTAATTTTATTAAAATTTTAAAGTCTATGAAGTAAGTACATCAATGGAATATTATTTAGCAATAAAATGGAGAAACGCATTAGTCAGTATTATAGTATCAATAAATCTTGAGATCATTCTTTGTATAAAAAAATCAGAAACACTACATATTTTATTATCCAGTTAAGTATCCAAAGTAGAAAAAACTTCAAAAAAAAAACTATACAAAATAACTGCAAAAGAAACAAGGAAATAAAGGTTAAGGAGTGCTGAATAAGGGTTTCACTAGGAGTAATTAAAAGATCTAAAATCATTAATGCTGCTGGCACAACTCTGAATATATTAAAAGTAACTGAAATATCCTTTTTGTGTGGCTAATTGTATAATACATGGCTTTGTCTCGAAACAGCTCTGTAAAGTGAATGGGTAAATCTCTCAATGGCGATAATTAGAATACGTTGGAGTTTTAAGGATAGTTACACTGAGAGCTAAGAATCACATGTGCTAAGCTCTGCTTTGGTCACTCTTGACAGCTTCTGACATTAAGCCCCAAATCTCTTCTCTTCATCTTTAAAAAGAGTCACTTGCAAAATAGCTGATTTAACCTGACTGGTTCCATTTTTTATAGACATGTTTCCTGCAGATAACTCCTGTTCAAGGGCCCAAATAGCTAAACGTTCAAACCCTCCAATAACAGAAAAGGCTAAAGTCACACTAATCAGTTGATAAAAGTTGTAAGAAACTGTGGAACCAGGCCCAGCTTCTCAGAGCATTAACTCAGTGGTATCCCCAGCATACAAAAGCTGACTTTTCCAATTCTACAAATTTCTGGATTACTTGATTTCTGCAACGACATGAACTGAATCTTCAAGGCCAGGGAGGTGATTGGACAGGAAGACCCATGTGCCTGTTAAGCCTGAACTTTTTTCCTGGGACCCACATGTGTGTGTACACACACACACACACACACACACACACACACACACACACACACACAAATAAGTATATAAATGTAAAACATATTCCTTTCCCTCCAGATTTTTTCAAAGATCTTGTTGAGTTGTGTTGTGTTTAATAAGTGATCTAATACAAAGAATCAAAAGAGCACTCAGTTTTAATCCCACTTTAGTAATTCAAAATCTATATTGGATGAGTGCTTCTCAATATATAATTACTCTCTGAACAGATTACCATGTTTTGGTAACATTCAAATATTATACTATGTGCAAGCTTACAATGAATATTCTACTTAATATATCCCCTGAAAAATTTAAGAATATATATTTTCACTTCAAATATGCTTGTTAGTGATGGTTCTTTGCTGTAAATTTTAAGATAACCAACATGTCAGAAATAAAGTATTAGGTTATTTCACAGTATTCAATAAATATTCACCCACTATAAAAAATGTTATCAGAATACCTACTGATATTGATATTAATGTGCTTATAAAATAATATAGTTAAATACTAAAGTATGTTATAGTTAAATAAACATGCACAGTACGAACTCCTTATTTTTCTTTTCCTTTGTCTCCTCCTTTGATGCTAAGGATCTCACCCAGGGGGTCTTACATGCTAAGCCAGCACTCCACCACTGGTGGTAGGGCTGTCAAACAAAGCAAAGGAACAGTCCTTATATTGTGATGAGGACCAAGCACACTCAGCTACATTGTGTTGGCTTTCATGAGCTACTTTTCCTCATACATAAAATAACCATAATCGTGCCAACCTCAGTATAGCTAGGACATTAAAGAGATGATATATGAGAGTCTCTGCAAGCAGCAAAGTGCCAGCAAATGAGCATATTAGTGTTATCATCCTGTAGGGAGAGGACTGACAGCTGCTAATCAGAATTAAGAGGGATAGAGGAATAGGGGAGATGCTTGGCACTGATACAGGGTGATAATGGGCATAGCTGTCCCACTTAAAACACCACTCTGATCATCTCTTTACAGTTTGCTTACTGCTCCCTTCTATGTTGGACTGACAATTTCCTATATAATCTGTACAATTTCCTTATAGTAAATTTTCAGCCTTCTTTCATTCATCCCATAAACTCAATATACTCTAAGCAAGTAGTTAAGTACATTCAAGGATTTCACAGTGAACAGCAGAGGCTCAGTTATTAAAATGATATGTGGATCCTGAAATTAGACCACACAGCGTTTTTTACTCCTAATGGTCTGGAATGACAGTATTTCCCCCTGCTTGGCCTTCAGAAGGCAGAACAACAGGCTATCTGTCTGCCTTGGTTACTAACAAGGTATTTGGGGAGAAAACAGTGTGGAAATACCCATATGTATGCACCAGAACTAAGAATATGTTCCCACCTAGTTATCAAAAAGAAGTATCTCTTTAGGAATGGTCTACACTTTTTACCTAGTCAAGTTGCACAAAATTGCACACAGTTGCAAAAATTGGTTTGCAACTTAGTGGGGTCTAAACTATGAAGGGAAGTTAGTGAGGTCAAGAAAAAAGTCTGGCACCTAATAGGAAGGAGATAAAGATAAAACATGGTTTTGTTTGTGAGAAGATATATATCCAAAGAGAGTACTGTCTTGGGTAGATGTGCAAGTTGTACTAAGAAGTTCAACCCAGATGTGAAGGAGCCTGGAGACATACTTTTTCAGTTCAAAATAAATGTTTTCAAAAATAAAATAAGTTTAAAAATAAATGTTAGTTATTTTTAAATTTATTTTATTTAAATTTGGATAATTATTTTTTAAAGTTATTTTTAAATAAGCAAGATGATTAGGAGGACAGCTTGGAGATGCTTAGGAGTACTAGAACCATGAGGGTCGGGTACAGAGAAAACATACCCTAAACTTACTCATTCCTAAAGAATCCAGATATCACAGATTCTCCTCCAAAGTATACAAGTCTGTCATTTCTAACTGTTAAAAATTTCTTCACATGACCTATCATTTTATAAAAATGATCTGGATAAATGAGGTTTAGAATCATTTTGATAACTACCTCCTCTCCCAAACCCATAATTTGGTTTAACTTTATATTGTTTTGTGCTACTATTTAGCAAAGAAATGTTTCTAACATATTGCTTCACAGGTCAATTGATATGTTATCCACCACTTTGGTTGCTAATGTTGTGCCGCCTTTTTCACATCAACAAAAGCCTGTTAAATCTACTTGTTGCAGTGAAGGCAACTCTTGAATATATGATGATTATTGGGGCCTTGGTGAACATTTTGCTGTATGCAAGTTTCTGTTATTATTCTGGTGCCCACACAAGGAGACCTTATCAGCGAATGTCTTCATGGACAGCCTTGAAAAAAAAAGGCAACTCCAGGCTCTCAGGCATTTTATTCCTTATGGTGAAGATCTTTTCAAGTAACAGAGCCTTTCTCAATCCACATGTTTGTGACTTAAGGACTCAGGTGCTGGACAATATGCAGATGCATTAGAAGTAAGCAAAAAGATGGAGCACCATGGAAGAAAAAAAGGCTGTCTTGCCTCCGGATCCCACCCAGTAGTAGAAGAGTATTGAAGCAACTGACATCTGCTGTCTGATTTACAGGCTTTTTATAAGAATTAGGGTTGGGAGAGCAAGGGTTGAGGTATCATTTTAGCGCGTGGTTCATTACCTGAGCCCATCGGTGAGAGATATGCCCAGTGGATGCTTCCCAGGCCCAACTGAGGAAATGATCATGCCCTCTTCCCCAGTTAGGGAGGTGGTGACATGTTGACCTCTCCCCTTTCACCTTTGATTGCTACTTCATAGCTGTCGACTTAGACATCTGCAAGCCGCTAGCCCTGTCTATGTCTCTAGTCCCAGACCTTGGCTGGTGTCTTGGTGGTAGGTGGTTCTTTGTGCTAACATTTATATGGTCACCATGGGTCCTTTTCCTTTACTGACTACAGAGAGCTTACTTTTGGCTCACTCTACTTTATCTTTCTACATACCACTATGAGCACACAGTGAAGGGCATTCAAGTTTCCTTCTACATTAATTGGTCATTACTCCCTTTATCATCATAGATATAATGTTACTGATTTCTTCATGTCTGAGCATTCCTTACAGTCAGTGATGGCTGTCAGATGAAAGGAATGTCCTCTATGGAAGAGAGGCTGGAGGAGTGCCATGTATCCTCGGCCATACAGTATCTCTCCAGTAGAGAGAAGCTTAGGAGAGTTGTATTTCACATATAGTAAATAAAAATATCACAATACTGAGTCAGATTTGTTCTTAAGTTCTTTGCATTTATACTTTTCTCCTTAAACTCCTTAAACTCATAAAAGTCCTATTTGAAATAGAGTTAAATATAAATAATGTTGTTTTGAAATTAAATAAAAATAACAAAAAGAATGTTGACAAAAGCCCTTAAAACCAATAATTAGACAGGAGCCTGTGAAGGCATGGCAACTTGCTATGGTTATCTCAATTGAAGTTCCTACTGTGGGCCTATGTGCTCACCTTTATGGAGAATATCCCCAGGAACTGCTACAAATAGTGTTTACTGACTGTTGATGTGTTTTAAACATTGCTTTTACAACAACACAACAAAAGTTGTCTGATACTACTATAATATTTTAAAGTGTAAGGTTTTATTTTAACAAAATGTTGTGACTTCTTAGCTGAAGCCATGACTCCCTCCATATATACTCCTTGGTCAATCCTTTAGTTCCTGGGATCTCTTGGGGGTCAGGTTAGTTGATATTTTTGTTCTTCTGATAGGGATGCAATCCCCTCCAGCTCCTTCATTGCTTCCCCTAACTCTTCCAGTGGGGTCCCCAGGTTCAGTCCAATGGTGGGCTGTGAGTATTTGCATCTGTATTAGGCGCTGGCAGAGTCTCTCAGGAGATAGCTATACCAGGCTCCTATCACCAAGGGCTTCTTGTCATCAGCATAGAGCAGTTAGAACTCTATTTTAAGCGCGTATTTGGCTGCATCAATAATCTATTTTAACTTCTTTCAAGTGTTCTAAAAGATACCTTTACAAAATGCAAAAATCTTTTGATTGGCACCCAGGTCCCTTCACCAACTGAGAACACGCTATTTGTCTAAACTTATCCCAAGTACTTTCAACATTTTCAATTTCTGCCATAGACAGTCACTTGCTTTGAGCCCCTCCAGTACGTTATGCAGAACTTGCCTCGACACATGTCACCTGGAAGCCTGAGGCATGATCAATTGTTCTGACTTATCGAGCTAATGTCTACTCAGATCTGAGTGAGTTTTCTTCTTGAGTTAGACTCCATGTATCCCAATCCCTTAGCACTGTGCATGCGTAATTGTTGCTGGGCTTATTGCCTTTTGGTGGGAATGTAATTAGCTTGCTTAGTTCTCCCTAGTAATTAAACCATGTCAAATTCATCTTTCAGTTCTACATTGATTGTGTGTCACTATGTCTGATAGCTAATGAACACACAGTGGATATTTCTTCACTAGACAGGCATGCTCAAATGAGATCTACATTATGAAGATAATGAACTTCTCTTTGTCAGCTCACTCTAGGATTTCTTATTGTGGCT
>JADRCD010236968.1:16993-29853 GCA_019843815.1 Montemys delectorum
CCCTTTATCCTTGTAAAATTCATCAGCTTCCTGAGACTTATTGCCTCCTTCCTCCATCTAGGAGGGAATTTTTCTGTTCAGAGGAGTTGGCCACACAAGGCAGTCCATCTCATCAGAAGCAAAATCTATCCACTCCAGCCTAGCCCCAACTCAACTTTCCTATTCAGAAGTGAAGAGAAAAGATGTCTTAGGAAAGATTATCAGTACTCTGATTCTTAGCAAGATAAAATCCAGTGAACACCACTGAGCATCACATGTAATCTGCTTCTAAATGAATGTTTTACCATTACATTTTATATCTAGGAAAATTCACAGTGGGTCACAAGGTAAAACCTCCTAGCAATGACGTAAGATATTAGGAGGTCTCAGTAATTTTATGTTTACAGGATTATTTCTTAGTTGTAAACTTGGCTTAAATAAATTGTATGTTTTATTTTTCCTTTTCTTTTATGCTTGTAGGTCAGAGGGATTTGTAGTGGATCAATAGATGTCCTGCCCCCATCTCTTCTCCAACTACATCAATATACTTTTGAAAGGGAAGTCAACAACTTAGATAAGCTCAACAGGTTTCCTAATCTTCTTTTGGATCAATAGTTCATTAATTTCTATATTTGCCAATATGTAAAAACCTTCAGGATAGTTGCCACAATGAAACAAAAAGGCTTTATTTACAGTGTGTCTTGTGATTTGGAATTCAAAATGTTTTCTTCCTCATTTATGTTATGGTGTTCTTTTTTGACCCTTACCCTGCTTGCCAGTTATAAGCAATGCTTCTCATTTCGACAGCAGCCCTGAATGAGCAAACAAGTGGCCACTCAGCTTCTGTAGAACACTTAGGCTGTTTATCAGAACTCACCACTGCTGTACCCACTGCTTTCCGTCAGGTGGGAAGGGCAATCCTCTAAGGAGATCAAGGACCATTAGATATAATTAACTTCCCCCATTCTTTTTCTCATAGGAGATGGATTTTAAACGACTTCAAATCACACCATGGTTTGCGATTACATTCTATTAAACGTGATGAAGCATCTTCCAAGAAAAGAGCCATTATTATGAATTGAGTTAAAAAGGAAAAATTCCCATGAGATCCGATAATTATCTCTTGGGGTAGAGATTGTATGCCCACAGCAAGAGGATTTGTTTCATCGGTTCCTGTACTCATAATGATAGCTTACAGTACCAAATAAAATGGAGAAAGTGAAACAAATACTTACAGGAGAACAGAGATATCATTTCAGGTCTGTAAAGGAAAACAGCCACAAGAAGACAAAAGCAGAACAGACAATTGCACTTTACAAAATAACCCTAATTATCTTTTATGGTTCATGCTGACATAATTAAGCTAAATGCAATTCATTGTTGATAGCGTTTGGTATCTCCAGCTTTGATTTCCATTCACAGTCTTGAAAGTCAGCAGATGCTTTCTAAAAGTGCTCCCATCACTTTCTTTCCCGGATAAAGAATTAATAAAATGAAACACAGAAGAAAGGAGAGAAAAGAAGATAGAGTGCAGGAAAAGCGCTGGTTCAATCAGGTTCCTGTCATGAAATGTGTTCGGGTCTCCCTCATGGAGCATAATGTCAGGAATAGCTTTCAGCTTGAGGCAGCTTTCAGCCACTGTGATAAAGCAGTTTCAACTTTAAAACAGGAAAAGGGTTGCCTGGCTCTCAGTTTGGAGTTTTCAGTGCCTAGTTAGTCTGTCTCCTAGCTTTTGAGCCTGCTCAACGTGGCCGAAGTGTGTGGTGGGAGAATTTGCTCCTAGCCTAGTATCCAGGAAGTAAAAGGGAGAGAGGCAGAAGGTGAAGTATCCCTTGCAAAGTCATGCCCTCTGTGACCCACTATCCTCCACTGGGATCTGTCTCTGAAAGATTTCACCACTATAGAGTACCATGGGCTACTTATTCTGGTAGTTAAAAGGCTCTCTCAGACTAGTAGGGTCAGTGAATCGCTAAAGAATGATACCCCAGACTCAAATAGTATGCAAAAGAAAAGAGTGGTTATTCCTGCATGCAGGGGTCCAATTCCATCGGGATGGAAGGACCTGGACTGAATTCGTAGATTCAGTTTTAAAGCCAAAAAGAGGAACATTAGGAAGGAGTAGGTGATCTATATCTTGATTTGTTGGTTCTATCTCTGGGGATCTGGATGATGCTATGATTTAGACTAACTACTCTTGCTTCATGCTATTAACTGTTGGCCACAAGGCTGGCTGACTCTCCTTTTCCAGTAACCGCTTCTGGGAAGTTGAAACTCAGGCTTGGTCTCATGAACTGATAGCTTGCAGCCTACCATGGAGTCCGCTTGGCTCAGGCCAATTCACTCCTTTCAAGACCACATTCTCGGCACAAAGGAGATTTATTTACCCAAGAGGGACAAAGGACAGTGTACAAGAGACAAATGTAGGAGATAGAAAATTTAGGCACAAACCACAAGAAACTCAAGAAGGAAGACCAAAGTGTGGACACTTTGATCCTTCTTAGAAGGAGGAACAAAATACCCATGGAAGGAGTTGCAGAGACAAAGTATGGAGCAGAGACTGAAGGAAGGACAATCGAGAGACTGCCCCATCTGGGAATCCTTCCCATATTCAGTCCCCAAACCCAGACATTATTGTGAATGCCAGCAAGTGCTGGCTGACAGGAGCCTGATATAGCTGTCTCCTGAGAGGCTCTGACAGTGCCTGACTAATACAGAAATAGAGGCTCACAGCCATCCATTGGACTGAGCACAGGGTCCCCAATGAAGGAGGTAGAGAAAGGACCCAAGGAGCTGAAGGGGTTTGCAGTTCCTTAGGATGAACAACAATATGAACTAACTAGTATCCCCAGAGCTCCCAAAGACTAAACCACCAACCAAAGAGTATACATGGTAGGACTCAGGGCTCCAGCAGCATATGTAGCAGAGGATGACCTAGTTGGTCATGAATGGGAGGAGAGGTCCTTGGTCCTGTGAAGGTTCTGTGCCCCAGTGTAGGGGAATGCCAGGGCCAGGAAGCAGGAGAGGGTGGGTTGATGAGCAGGGTGAAGGTAGAGGGAATAGGGGGTTTTTTTGGAGGGGAAATTGGGAAAGGGGCTATCATTTGAAATGTAAATAAAGAAAATATCTAATGAAAAATAAATTTAAAAAATTAAAAAAAAAGAAAATTTAGGCAGAAGGGGGAGGGGAAAAGAAAAAGGAGAAGGCATATATGCCCCAGAGGGACAAAGGAGAGTGTCTGGATAGAGGAGAGACAGACATAGCCCATAGACAAATTACAGTTTATAAAGGTAAAGGGGAAATCTGTGTTAGGATGAATTGGTTAGTTGTGATATGGCATCTTAGGTGAGCCAAAAGGGATGTTTGATTTCTGTACTTCAGTACTTTGATAGCTGACCTTGTTAGTCAGTTTCATGGGGGAATAAGTGGCCAAATAAGGGCACAGCCCTTGGTGGCTAGCCCTAGGAATGTAATCTAATGGTTTTTTAGCAAGGAAGACAGAATGGAGGAAGGGAAAGACGTGCCAAAGCCATGTTTGCAATGCGCAGGCTGGCTAGAGTCCTGTGAGTAGTGACCCACAGGCCTTTGGGAATATTAGATATCTCCTATAACAGATAACCAGATGCAAGTACTTCATCATTTTGTTTATATTTCCAAAACCTTGTAATTATATTTATGAGAAAAAATCACCTTCTCTAGCCTCACATAAATGGAGCTTGTACTGTGTCCCACTTCTGATAAGTAAATGCAATCATCGTAACAGAGACCTAGGGGAAGGCACCGTCTCTCAAAGCTATCCAGATCTAATTATCAATTTGATTTTGACTTAGCCCTAAAGGAGCATTTAATTTCACCTTCTGGGTTTTTCTGATCAAAAATAAACAAGTCAAAAATGTGGATGACAATGTTGTTATATTCAAAATTTCTGTTCTTTTCTTGGCAAATTATGCCAAATTATGTTCACAGGATATACAACATAGTTCTCCATCCCATGCCTACCTTCGTGAGTGTGTGTGTGTGTGTGTGTGTGTGTGTGTGTGTGTATGTGTGTGTGTGTGTATGTGTGTGTGTGTGCGCGTGCGTGTGCGCGCGCACGCACATGTGCATGTATTGTTCTCTTGGTCTTTTTGAGAGAAAAGAATTTCCATAAGACTATTGGGCTGTGATTCTCTCCCAACTGAAACATTCTATCCTGAACAAGGTCTTCTTAAGCAAAAAGCACGTGCAATGTTAAGACAGAAACAGCTCACAAGTCTCAAGGTTTTGAAACTTACAAGATTCACTAAGCACTTCTCCAAGGCTACAGAAACAGTACCACTGGTCGGGATGAGGGTGGGGGGAACTCTCTGCCGACCCATGCTACATGTACATCATGCAGTGAGCTACATGGACATAGCCTTCATGATTTATCATACATGCTTGTGTGAGGATTTTGATTCACCAAAATGCACCATAAATCACCCTTACATACTTCTGTATATAAACCCAAGAAATTCACTGTTTCACTAAGTTTGGCTTGGGTAGATTCATTACATCCTTTGGTGCCCTATCTAGCTGATTAGATATTTGTTCATGTCTCCTCAGGGAAAAGTCACACAACTGTTCTCAGTTTTTTGGAATATGAAAATAGATTAAAGTACTAATGCTTGGAAATAATATTATGTTAACTACACATAGGTAACCAAATATGTATGATATTGGTATCACATTTCATTCCAGACAACTACAAATCAAACCATCCCTGATGAAGTCAAGGATACTGAAACTTCAAACACTTAAGGGTCTCTTTCCATATGGATGAGACAATGGCAAGACAGGCTTAAACATGGATAGTTGAGAAGCTAGTGTGTGGGACCATGGTCTCAACCTCATTCTGTTGCCTTCAGCACGTTCCCTAAATCTGAGAGTCAGAAAATACTATTTATGAAACCTAACTTGTAATTTAAAAAAATAAAGGCACCAGAAAGTAAATAACACTATTGTGACAGCGAACATATCACTTTTCATGGTGACCCACTGGCGATATTAAAATATGTCACACTGTGAACAGTCTGAACAGGGCTCAAACAAGCTCAGGTACAACTTGAAACATCTGTCTTCTTAACTGTCTCTTTTGTACATCATTCACATTTAGAGAGTGGCCCAGCTTTTCTCAAGAGGAGTCACCATGTCTCTTGAGGCTCTCTGAGCTGTAATCCTAAAAGGACAGTGAAGTTGGAAGTTTTCTTTGAAGCTCGTTCACACATGCCTGACGCTGCATTGAAGCTTGGAGTGTTAGGCATCTCAGCAGAAGGCCATGAGAGATCTCCTGATGATGTTTCACTCGCAAATAATGAAAGAAACAAGGCAGTCTTTGTTATTTTCTGAGGGGGAACACAGACAAGTTGGCCATTAATCTGAAGCTACAAAGAAGAACTTATCAGGTGATCTCATGTTTGGAACACACAGATAAGAGTTAAGGGCTCTCAAACTTTCTCAGCACTCAATTCCACTGGCAAATGGCTGCAAATTCTGTCTGCAATGCCAGCCAAGACATTTCGTGGAATTCTACCGTAGAAAATGGGTACCAGACATGAGCTCATTTAATCATTGTCCCATTACCTGGGGATACTGGAAAAAATGCTTTCCAAGTTAGTTATCTTTGTTATGGGTAGTCAGTATATTAAAAAGAGGTATCCAACCTAAAATCTGTCTGAATTTTTTTTAAAGCAGGCATATGAACTCCTTTTGAGATGCCAGGAACACTGGTGCATGCTTATGGTTCCATCAGTTAAGATAGGAAGAGAGGAGAAACAAGAACTTAAAGTCTTGACTAGATAACAAATCTGAAGCCATCCTAAGACACATGAGACACTGTCTCAAAAATTTAAAAATTAAAAAAGAAAAGAAAGTTTTTGTAAAAAAAAAATTAAAACCATATTTTAGCCAAATCATGAATCCATGTCTATTCATTCTCAGCTCTTGGAAAACGTCAAGTATTTAATATGAAAATGTCTTTTGTTGTAGATGATCAAGAGCAAGTGGAAAGATAATTTGGAAAATTGCCTGACAGGATGTGCCTTTGAAAGGGTAAAAGGTCTTCTTGGATTGCTCTTTCTTTGACATGTGCTTTCTTTTATCACTCTCTGCTCAAAATAGAAGTTAATGACTCTCCAGAAGAAACATTGGCACAGGAGACCTGCTGAACTAGAGTGTTTAAGGGTGAGTTAAGTAGCACTCAAAAGCAATGGGATCCAAAGTTCCTCTCTCATGGGTGCTTCTGTCTGCTCAAGAAGATACAAGCATGCCATGGGGTAGTTTATTTTTTAAATAAAAATGTCTATTTCCATCATTCAATTTATTCTCAAAGTCAGTCATTGCTTTGGACTATCATTAGGGAAGTATTCAATTCTTTAATTTATTAGTAGACAATATGCTATTTTCCATTCAGTTGACTTGCTTTGGGATGTGGGGAGCTACTGCTGCCACTTATCTCAACCTTTTGTCAAGTAATGTCTTGATGTCAGTCATCAAGAGACAGAGGAAATGCGGACTTTAAGCTCCAGACAGCTCCACCACCTATGTATAAGCAGAGTTTTTGTTATCTCTTCGACTATCATAGATTCGGTTACCTCTTGAATGAAATAGGTCAATAATTGCTGTCTTCTCAGGAGTTCCTGAAAGAGGGAGAGAGCATAAAGGACTTGTTGGTATAATTTGTGGCCATCACAGGCTTGGGATATCTATTGGTGTTCTAAAAAAAAAAAAGGTTCCATGTAATGAAGCTGAATCTGATGGCACGTATCAGTGTGGATTCTTTCTCTGAAATTATAGAGTTCCAAAACTCAAAATTATGAATCATTGAGAAGTATTTCACTTCCCATACCTTACAATTCCCAATCTTGACTCATTATTCTTTAATAAACTAAGCCTCTATGAAGAGTCTGAGAGGCAGAAACCTCTTCCATTCCTTGACTGTTCCTCTTCAGTGCTAAAATATTAAAAGATTTAATGTTGAGCATTATTCGTCTTGGATTTTGCTCATATTATATTGTTGGGGATGGTACAAAGACTCTTTTACATTGTTTTATTTTGGCTGCAAACATTCTTAAAGGCATATATTTAGTAATATAATTTCTTAAGACATTCATAAGTCAGCATAGGTCACAAAAATTTAAAGTAGAAACTCTGTATCTTAAGGGACAGCAAATGTATGCAATTAAAATTGGCTATCTTACTAAGATAGCTATTGAGTTCATCCTCATTCACTTTGTTATCACTCATGAGCCTCTTGACAAATTTGTTTTGGAAAAAAGTTACTTTATAGGATTCTTTCTACATGCCAGAGTGAGTTGTGCCTCGTAGAGAAAGGAATAAACAGGTTGATCTGATGATCCCTATGCTAGCTCTTCCTTTGTCATATGTTAATCAGAAAGCAAACTTCACTCTTTTGAAAATGAACTGCTGTTCCTTGCCACATGGTCAACTTCAGACAAGAGCATCCTTGGTAGTTTAGACCATAAAGCTAACCAAGTTGTGCATCCCAAGTTCTCCCAGGAATGTTCTCTGTAAGTAAAAACAGAATGAATAAAATGAGCATTAAAGGTTGTCCTGGAGAAAAAGGAAATTGATGAAGACTGGTCCAAAATGTAAAAGTAGAAAGATGGAGCCTGGGATGTGTACAGAGGTCAGGAGCAAAGCAGCTTAGAGGGACGCTCTGTTTTCTCGCCATAGTGTTGACCTATTAGTCTGAATGACTGCATCACTTGAAGGTTTCCTGAAACAGACAGTTCAGGCAAAACAACCTGTTCCACAATATCTTAGGAAGGATCTCACTCATGTTTTAAGACCTGTGCTTTAAGCTAGAAAAGATCCCTCAGTGACATTTGGACACCACTTGGAAACTAGCCTACCATGAGAGAGTAGATTTGTATATTTTTGCTTGGCCTATGCAAATCATGTGCATTTTTCTGTATCTTACAGTGAATTCATTACTGATGCATGAAGGACATTATTTGTTCAACTATCCAACATTTTCTCTTCAATGTCTTCTTTTGTCTTTCCCCTTCTTCCTGCAAAGTAACACTGTGAAACTCACCATTTCATTCATGTAATAATAAATGCAGAGCCCAGTTTTGTTTTCAGTAGCCTTGGAAATATGTGTTAGAAGATAGACTCTGCATGATAACACCTTCTGTACAGGGCACCTTTATGTCTGTGGATTCTGTTTATCATTTATGACTAATTACTGTGGTTTTTCATAAAACTTCAATTTTAGTGCTTCTTGAATGTTCAACATATTTCTCTTTAATTCTTAAATGAAAAGGAAAATAGTTATTGAGGTAGTTTTTGTTCTTCGAATACATACATATGTGTGTGTGTGTGTGTGTGTGTGTGTGTGTTTATGAAACATTAAGATGTGTGTCATGTGAAGATGTGTGTTAAATCAAAAGCAAATAGCTAGAACAGGCAAAAATGTGACTGTAAAGACTGTCACTTATGACAAAACCAACTCTGCTTAACAGAGGCATATTTAATGTTTTCATCTGTACAAGAGAATATGAACTTGCAACTGAAAATTCTATTGTGTAAAGTTCTTTGTAGGTTATAGGGATATTTTGGGAAGAGTAGTTCTTAAGCTCTGGCATAATATGATAACATTCTGTAAATAAATATGACAACACCTGTGATTTTTTTTTAAAAAAAATATTTCTTTTTCAAAATCCTAAGGTTTCCTGAGGACGGTGAGGTTGGCAAGCACTCTTTTCTTTCTTTTGTTCAACTGGATCTTGAGCTACACTAGTTGGTCTGATGGTGGGTTGTAGCTGTCCAGCAGATACATGAACCAAGTTTCTGAAAGAAAGACTGGGGTCTAGGAGTGGGGAATAGGAAGGCGAGAGAAAATAAGGAGACCAATGTTTACTTAGGAGAATGAGTATTTATAGGAAATGAAACCATCCCCCTCAATGCCAGGATCTCTTCGAGTCATTAGTATCTTGTTGCCTGTAGAAGCTTGCCAAACAGGAACACTCAGTAATGCAGTAGGTGGTGACTCCTTGTAGAAAACCTCAGAAGCAGCAGGACAATAGAGTTCTCTTATCTCAGAAAACTTCACCCTACGTGGGTCAGCTCTGTCAGCAGAGCAGGAAGTGGGGGAAAGGGTACAGTGGGTGATATGCAAAAAAAAGATGATCCAAATAATTAAAAGACCTGATCAGTATATCTCTGAGGTCCTAATGTGGAGACCCTGTTGGGTTATGACATGGAAGAGACGTAAAAGGAAGCTGACAACATACAGAAAGGGCCAATCATGTGTTCTAACTTAACAATTACTTGCTATTGGATGTTGTTTTAGTATATGAACTTTAGGAGTCAAATCATATTTAAATCACAATATTCACACCTTGAAGTTTTCATAAGTAAGAATATATCACATATATATAACATTATATATAAAAACATATATATCCTGTATATCCTATATATAATGTGTTTATATACATTTATGCATTAGAATGTTTAGTATATAATTGTATATACACTTGTATCTGTTTCTATAGATAAAGATTTATATATACATACATTTTTATATATAAACATGTATAAATATTTTAAAGCTTTTCTTCCTAAAGAATTTTAGTGGTGCTATTTGAGACAGGGTCAAACTTGGTAACTCTAGCTAACCCAAAACTTTGTGTAAATCTAGCTAGCTTACCAAAGCTTCAAGTTTGTGGCAATCTTCCTATCTTGGCTCCTGGATATTTTTTGTGAGACAATGTCTTCTTAAATAAACTAGTGAGCCTCAAATTTGCTAGTTTGTCAATATGCCTAAATAAAGAAAAGTTTCCTTCAAGTAAGATTTTCCTGACACACAGGGAAAAGATAATTAATAATCTGATAATAGAAAGATCTTCAATGGACCAATGATAGAAATATTATGAACTAAAATTGCTATCTTTTATTCAGAAAGTCATGAAACTGGGTTTGTATTACACAAGAATTTATTCAAGTCTAATGCAAACTAGAGGGGAAGGAGGTCGACTCATTTTGAGTGAACAGTGTAAGAGCAATGAGAATTGGTACTTGGCTTATAGATTGTTTTATCTTGTGTATTAAACACTCAGTGCAATGTGAATAGGGGAGAGTAGAGGTAGATACAGATATCTCTCAGATAATCAGAAAGAACTAAACTGATGCAAATTTGCCATCAAGCAGAGAGTGTCACTGCAATTACCTTGAACGTTCCTTTCTCTCTAATGATACATAATCATTGCAAATGTATCTCAAAGACAACCTTTTTCATGTCTGAAAACAGGTTCCTGCCATGCTTTTTTGTTTGTTTGTCTTGTTTTTATGCTTAGTTCCACTAATCCATCTCAAAATCTACATGTCATCACATAACACTTAGGGACAGTGAGCATTTCTCCCTGGTGCTGAAGTGGACAGTGCGGGAGAATGGACACCTGTGCTTGCTGGTTGAGGCTGTTTGCACCATTAGCACTGGTAAAATAGAGCAGAAGCAATACTTACCTCTATCCCCAGGGACAAGATCTGTCCTCAGCAAACAACTCCTTTGTTGCTGACCTTTGGATATTGCACTCTCTCAAACTTTTCTCCCATTGATTGACTTAATCTTCAAATGCTTGTACTCCTGCCAACATGCCAGGCACTTTGTTACATTTGAAGATGGAGATAAACAACCCAAAATTGTTTCTTGCACAGCCCCACAGACATATATGCACACAAATTACAAATCAATTTTTTCTAAAAGCAGAATAGCAAAACAGAACAGTGATCAGATAAATACACCTGGTCGGCTGGCATTTCAGTACTTTTTTTTTTTTTTTGGTTGTTGGTATTTTATAATTGGAAAAGTTCGTTTTCTTCATGAGCCCTTGTTTCTTCATCTTTCATATGTAGACAAAACTTTTAGATTACAAGGTTCAAGGGGAAGTGATGTCAAATGAAGCAGTAATTGTAAGAAGACATAGTAACTGAGTCAGCCCTAGGGTTGTTACTGAACATGCATGTATCATATAAAATGTTGCCCCTTCCCAGGTCTGGCCTGGTGGGTGCACGACAGACAGAAACAGGCTTTCACTCATAGTTATACCACATAATTATCAAGATTGGGGAAGGCCAGAAATCTTTTACTTATTATTTTTTGAGCCACTTGAGTCAACTATCTGAGATTTTGTTTCAAATCCTCAGTGATTGGTATGTGACAGCAAGTGGTCCCTGGAGGATCAGGGATGAGCAACCATTGTAAGATCAGAGTAAACAGGGACATCTCGGAAAAACACCGGGAGGCCAGGAATTTACTTAATAAGATAAACTCTCGGGAACTTTAGGAAGGTAGCAGAACTCTCCAGAAGGGAAAGGCTAATTAACATTCATCAGATCACAGGGTGAGAAACTACCTACAGGTGGGGGCACATTCTGCAGGGTGGACCTTTGCCCACCTTCAGACGAAAGAAGTCGTTGCCACCTCTTTCCCTAAAGACCAATCAGTTTAAAAAGTCACACTGTTCTACCAAACCACATTGTGTCTAATGCCTGCTGCCCTGAAAATTGTATAAAAGCTCACTGAACAAGCTGTGCAGGGTCACCTCCTTTCCTGAGGGTCAAAGACGGCCTCAGTGCACTGAAATAAAAATCCTCATGTTCTTTGCATCGATCAGGCTCCATGTGATTGACTCAGGGGTCTCCGGTAAGCTAAGACTTGACAGGGTCTTACACCATGACAAATATATGGAGACAGAGAACTCGTGAAGTAAAGTTTTACAATCCAGTCTCACCATTGAGGTGCAGACTAGGTATTATGGAAAGAGAGTCCCTATGTCTGTCTGGCAGTGTCAGGAAAATCTCACGAGAGAAACTGTTTATATATGCTACAAACTAAGCCATGCATAGTGGTATATGCCTTTACAATGAGAGGCTTAACAGAAAGATCATATAAGTTCAAGCCCAGCCTGGAATATAAAGTGAAACCCTGCTTAAATAAATAAATGAATAAGTAAATAAATAAATAATAAATCCTAGGAAAGTGTTCAAAATAGCAGGTCTGTAGGGAAACAGAAATCTTATGGCATGTAAGGTAGCCTATCTCATGTTGGATAAATCATGGAGCATCATGGAAGCACATACTACGTGTTTGCATATAACTCAGTTGCCTCCAGCTGGTGAGTTCAAATTATACTATTTATTACATATGACTCAATGGTCCTTATTAGCCAGAATGACATGTTACTAAAATGTTCTTCGTTGCCCCCTTTATATCTATCTGGAAACCTCTAGAAGATCATCAAAGATGTGTAAATAGAAATCCAAGTATTGTTTGACTCTACCAATTCAGCCATGGAAATGTGCTCTGTGTGCATCACTGGCTGAGCCCCCCAGAAGCCATGGTCAGTGCCACTGTGAATCCTGCACAGCTGGAGAGGAGCTGTCACTTAGTCCCCTCAACTCCGTGCCTCTTGGAAGAAGACACAGCATCACCTAGGTACAAAGAGCGATGGTGTTTGTATGGCAGTAATGTCACTTTCAGGAAGACAAGTAAGAGCTGTTCCTGAGATCCAGGTGCAACATCCCAGCATCCTGAGGAGAGTAGCGGCAGCTGTGATGGAGAGAAGAGATTTGAAAGATACTTAGGACAATCGATAGTGCTTGACAATCGATGAGAGACCAGGAGCTATAGGAGAGTGCAGTCATGGATAATCTGTCAGATTCAGAATTGAAAGCTGAACGTGTGTGGGGCTCCGCTGAGGACTGTGAGCTACATTTGTGTGGGAGGAGGTGTGGGGTTTGTGTGGAACAGGGAAAACTGTGATACTAGGTAACAGTTTAATCTCGAAACTAGAAATGCTCAGGAGATAATTCAGTAGAAGTTATTTTGCCAAATGTAA
>JADRCD010236969.1:0-16009 GCA_019843815.1 Montemys delectorum
GACTCCCAGATCCAAACATTTCCAGCTGCTTGCACCACCCTTCCTTCCAACACTGAGCTGCAGAGTAACTGCTGTGGCTCGATAACTTGAAACTTGCATAAGGACTCTAAGTGGTGTGAGGGAATGCCCTTTTGAGGATGCTAAGATGCGTGCAATAGTATGATTACTCAGTTTGATTATTGCCTTACATCTTCTTCAGGAGTTAAATTGTATCTCCTGCCCCAACAGAATAATAATTTGAAGCCCTAGCTCACAGTGCCTTAGGACACAACAATATTTGGAAATGAAGTTATGGCCAGATGCAATCCCACTGGTATGAGGCCATACATGGAGCAGAATAGCCTCCAATCCTATATGACTATATCCCTTAGAAGACAGCCTCAGAAAGAGAGGTGAGGGGAAACCCTGGATGGAGAAGGCAGAAATTGATGTTATGTAGCTATAAGTTGAAGAATTCCAGAGGTTGCCAGACATCCACCCTAAACAGGGAGGAAGCAAAAAAAGAGTTTAGAGGGTGGTTGGTCTTTTTCACAGATGTCCAGATTTTTCAGCCATCTAGCCTCCAGAGCTCTGATCTCATCAATTTATATAGTCTTAAGCTACATAATTTGTCACATTTGTTATACAGTCCTGGAAACCAAGCAGACATCCATCTTTGCTTTTTTTCCCTTCCTTAATAAAACCTTTACAGAAACTAATGAACGTGCAAGAAGGGGATTTCATAGCAGCTTTCAGAATTCTCTGAGTTATATTTTACATGACTCTGAGAAAGTGATGTGTGTCCCTTGAGAGATCAGTGCTTCTAACAGAATATAAAACAACGAGGTTTGGATAAAAATTATTTCCATGTTTAGTACTTACTAGGTTTACCCCTGATTAATGTGTCTGATATTGCTTTCAACCAGGGTAAATTATACTCTATTTCAAAAGCTAGGAAAGTGACAGATTGAGGGAAGCCAGAAGGAGAATCTCTAGGACACTGCCATTTCTGGTAATGGATGCAGCCTCCTACAATGCTTTGTCCTTCTGACCCTCCAGGATTCTAGGAGCAGATTCTCCCACTCTTCTGTACTTCCATGATCTAAACAAAAGGCTTGGGGCAAAGAATATGCTGAAAGATTTATTTTTATGAAAGATTTATTTTTATGATGCATGGGTGTAGACAGAAGGAGAACTGGACACAAACTCCAGTGGGGAGAGCAAGGTCTGGCAACCCAGGTGGAATGAAGGGTGCCTTGAGGCAGTGGGTAAGGCTGTTTCTCATTGGGTGATGCAAGTTACTGCCATGCCAGGAGGAATGGCTACTTCTGGCTCTGTTATTTTAAGGCAAACTTCCCCTACATTGCATTTTCTAGGCCCATCCCTTTGTACACTATGATGGAAAAGAACTTCAAGCTCTAACAAGTCTGATATGAGGGCTGTTCCTTTGTGTGACCTATTCATCAGCAATAGGGTCCCACCTCAGTACTACAAACTGGGAAGAAAATGTGTTCTTTTTAGATATCATGAGACTACATAGGAAGTACAGTATTAAGAGTAGATATGAGGGATAGGGAAGTTTGACTCTGAATAAAAAAAAAGTTTATGGCTTATTTGCTATGTCTTTTTTCTGTAACAGTAACATAAGCATAAAAAAAAAAAAACCATGTCATATGTGATGGTTACTTTGTCAACTTGATATAACTTAGAGTCACCCAGGGAAGAGAGTTCTGATTGACTAAAATGATGTAGGAAGACACAGCCTGAAAGTAGGTGTCTGTGGTGACTTGAATGACAATGGCCTCCATAGGCCCATATGGAATGGCACTATTAGGAGGTGCGGCCTTGTTGGAGGATGTATGTCTCCTGGGGGACAGGCTTTGCGATTTCAGATGGTCAAGCCATCTGCGACCTGCCCATTCTGATGTAGACCTCTCAGCTCCTTCCCCAGCACCATGTCTTCTTGTGCACCACCATACTTCCTGCTATGACAATAATAGACTAAACCTCTGAAATCGTAAGCCAGCCCCAGTGAAATGTTTTCATTATTACGACTTGCTACAGTCATGGTGTCCCTTCACAGCCATAGAAATCCTAAGTAAGACAGCATCATTCCTGACTTGGGACTCTGAAGAAAGCTAGTTCACTACTAGGCACATATTTATTTATTTTCTTTCTGCTCTTGATTTTGTATGTGACTAGGTGCTTACAGTGTCTGCCTTGAGTGCTCTGAGATCATGCACTGAAAGGGTCAATAAGCCTTTCTCCTCTTAGATCCTCTTTGGCTGGGCATTTTATCATGTCAACAGAAATGAAAGTAGAACATCTTAGCAGCTGGGTGCTAGTAAGAAGAGAGTCTATGCTGGAGACTATAAGGGACTGACTTCATGACCATGACACCTGTACCCATAAGAAGTCCATGTCTTCATAACATTGTCTTCTATAGCAGTGTCTACAAATCTATTGATACAGCTATCTGCATCATATATATTATTGCAATATCCGAGCAAGTGTTCTTTATTTGTGAATTTATGAAGACAAAGGGAGGCTTTCAGTAGACAGAATTTGCATTTCTAAGTGATGTAAGTTATGTAGATGTCATTATGTGTCGTCTGAAGATAATGGCTAGTCTCTCCTTGCTATGATAGTGAGAACCCTCTCGGACATAGGATGCTTTTGTGCCACTTTTTCCTAGTTCTTGAGATGAGTGTGTCTCAGATTTGTAGGAGGTCTGATAACCAGTGGGGAACTTCACTGAAGTGCAAACCGGATCTAAGAATCTGAGTCAGAGTCCAAGATTCTGTTTCTGATGAGCTTCTTGCTGATGCCAATGCTGGACTCAAGTACTGTTTGAAAAGGAAGGCAGCAGATTTCCTTTCTGAGTTGTCTGCTTGTTCTAATTCATCTGTAGTCTTTCCTATGGTGCTGGGGCTTAGAGCAAGATCTGTGAGAATGCTAAGCCAGTGCTTTCCCACTTATCTACACCTCCCTGTATCAGCAAACCTAACTCTGCAGACATGTTGTCCTTTGTCCGCCCAGATGCCATTACTTTTGTGACTTAGATGGCCCCAGTTCATAGCACCTGCATATCTTAACTCTTGGTTCCTTCCTCACTCATTTAAAATCTCAGGGTAACCCTGGATTACTCACGGTAAGTGACTCATGTCAAGTTCTGAAGGTAAGTATATTCAGGATGTCTATGTTATCAAAGAGGTTTCTCCCATCCCATCCCTTCCTTAGTCTTGTTGACTCTTTCCTCTTCGCAGATCTTCTCTATCCTCATATTCTCTCCTCTTATTCTAAGCAACTCGGACTTTTCCCAGCTCTCATAAGATGTATCTGTTTTAGTAAGGAATGGCTCCTCCATTTGTCATAGCCATCCTTCTTGGATGGCAGCTGAACACTAAGAATGCCAACATTGGGACTGGAGAGATGGCTTAATGATGAATAGCCCTGGCTGCTCTTAGTCGATGGGGCTAAATTCCCAGCACCTAAAAAAGCACTCATAACTTCTTTAACTCCAGTCCAAGGGTATCTGAAGCCCTCTTCTGGCTTTCTCAGGCAACACATGAATGTGATGTACATATAGGCAAATCACTTCTACATATAATACAATGAATAAATAAACTAAATAATACTGAAACATCTGAAAATACTTAACAACAATATTAACCACGTCTTTCTTATAAATGTAAAATCCCAGAAGAGATCCATGAAAGAGAAAACCAAAAAGTCAATTAGAAGAAACAAAATTTTAATGCAAAAAAGCATCTTGCCACTCACACCATCGAGGGTGGAGCCACTTTTACCATGGCATCAGTTCCAATTCAGTTGTTGTAGATAAACTGAAGTTGCTAGGCAGATTCTCAATAAAGATTTCACAGTTTTTAATCCTTCTGAATGAAGTTGCTTAAATTCGATCTATACAGTAAAGATTTCTTCTTGCTATTTCTATTCCTCCAATGATTTCTGTTCCTGTTGGCTATTTCAAAAATCCATGAAAATGCTAGAGGCTGAAGATACTTTCAGGAAAACTTGCTTGGTAAAATATATTTCACAAAATGCCTCCTCTCTCTTCCACTGTCATGGTAGAAAGGCCCCTATCATTTCCCTGGGCTTTTTAGGAACAAAACAGTTTCTAGGATGAGTGTTGTCTGATATTTAGAAGAAATTACATTTGTTAAAAGTCAGCCCAAAAATAATGATAAACATTTAAAAAGTCATTCACTCTGTGATTACTTCACGAGTTTCCCTACCAAATATGTCTTCATCCACACTCTCTATTTTAATCCATCGCTATATCAAGTAGGCACAAAACTAGGTGCTTGCTCTCTAGTCCAGTTTTGTGCTTAACTGATTTTTATCCTCTCACATGTGGATCACATAAGTCAAGGAAGGAAATCGTTTTGATGTTCGACATGTTTACCAAGAGTCATGGCTCTCCTTCTTTGACCTACACTCTGGTTGGCTGGTGTGTGAGCTTGTTTACTCTGGTTAAAACACAATTTCCAATTTGGTAGTGATCTGGCTTAACACATCTCATAAAAAGACTGAGAAAGATCCCTGGACATCAAAGAGTTTCCAAGTGCAGATGTCTTGGGGAATGTAAAGGAATCTGCAACATATGGATTAAATTCCGGTTGTAATACACACAGTCCTCTTAAAAAGCTACTTGAGATAAGCCACACAGTTTGGGTTTTCTCAGACCTTTTTTTCTTTTTTCTGACTATGGTCCTATTCCACATTGGGTCATTATTTGAATGCTTCCATACCAAACAATGCTTGATGTCCCTCCAATCACTCATCCTAGAGTATTTTAGAGGCTACTGTGTTATTTTAATTACTTTAAGCCTTGTGATTGACAGGTCTACTATCCCAAATATCATCTCCAGTGGTGATGGTTTTTGGAATATTATATTTTAAACGCATTTTTTTTTGTGAGTTTCTGGCAAGAAGAGTAGACTGTCAGTCAATGTGGTTGACCACCAATTCTTTCCCGGGACTTCTTATTGAATTCCTGGTTAATAGCTTCCTGATCATCTTCTGACCTCTCTGTCTGCTCCTTTTCAGTCTTTTCTCTTTGGGAGCTTCAGATGGAGTGGAATTGATCTTGGTGCAGATGGTAAGGGTACCACATAGTGTCTAGCATGTCAGAGTGGGACATTTCAGGGTTCTGGCCTTAAAATCAACTGCCTCCATACCCTGTCTTCCCTAAGAAGTTAACTATTCTTGCTCTGTCCACTGGTAACCATTGTCTAACATTTTCCCACTTCTTAGGTCACAACATCATTATGTGCAGACAGACCAATGAGCTGTCTCCCCATCATCCAAGAAAAAGCTATGAAATTCACAATATTTATTCCAGACTTGACATTAGCTGATCCTTGTGTTTGCTTTTTTCTTTTTCTCCCTATTATCTAGGCATTTGTGCTTTATCTCTATTCCTTCTGTTAAGTTTTCCCTACTTTTAATAAAATTTTTGAAGTAGTATTTTTTGTTGTTAAGACAATATTCTTTTAAGCTTTTCTGTTTTTATACTGTTGCAGTATTTAGAGTCTAAAGCTTTAATATGCATATTGTTTCTGTGTTCATAAACTTTCTCTTTTGAAAATTGTTTATTTTTATGTATTTATTTTATTTTTATTTTTATCTAACTTATGTTTTATAAGTCTAAAATTAAGAAAGACATACACTTATTAGATCCAGTTCTGAGACAACTCAGCTCATCAAATCCCTCTCTTTCTCTTTTCCTCCCCCTTCTCCTTGTTTTAGACAGGAAAGACATTTTTTATGCTGTTCAGAAAAGTGTCTTTTTATTTAAAATTATGTTATCTGTACCTATCATACTGATCAATATTATACAGAGTATATAACTACACAGACGAGATGTTCCTGATATTTGCTAAAACATCTCTATGGCTTTTTTTTTTTTTGAAAGAATCTAAACCACAGTGAATTAGCACTGATGAACAATCTGTAGTTACTGATGCCATAGGTAATTTTTGACTTTCATGATTTTAATAGTCAGCTATTCCCTATGACTATGTGTTCTTGGAGACTAATGTTCACTGAGTGTTTACAAATGCAGTACTTTGTAACATTAACAAACCTGCTTTGAGAGCCTTCTTGGAGGAGAATAAAACTTAGTTTAATGTAGAAAAGACATTTCAGCTCTCCTGGCTTTGGTGGTGGTAGTAGCCATGGGTTGGGGTAGAATTCCAAGGAAAGGAAATCTTTTGGATAAATGATAGGGAAATCTAAAGATTGTTTTGACTAGGGAGGCAATTAAGCATGGTGACTTCAGAAATTTCTATGCAGAAGAACTCTGGAGACAGCATTCTTGTTGCAAAAAAGGAACCAGAGAGCTTTCATTGAAGCTGAAGTCATATGACAGCTTGATGTAAGACTGATAAGCTATCCATTGCCCTTATTAAAAACAAGAATGCATAGTTCCTGGATGTAACTGGAGAGGGTGGATTAATCTCATCCGAGCCATCTCCATGACAACACTACCACAATAGACTAGAAAATAGATGATATGAGCTGTGGAAGAGACCGAGCAGAAGCAGGTGAAATCAGGGAGCAGGAGGCTCATAAAACCTTAGGGGTGCTTTGCAAGCTCTCAAGTGTCAGCCTAGAGGCCTTGGGGTGAGGGCTATGGGAAGAAGATGGAGTGCATTGGGAGATGACAAGGATCGAGGCAGAGAGGCAAATGAGCAGCAGTAGGTAGATTCAAAGAATGTGAATTAAGTTAATTCTTTAGTAGAACGTTTTTCTTAATCTGTGAGAAAAACATTTATGAAGTAAATCTAGTAGGTTACAATAATATGTAACATACCCTGGGCTATTTCTGCATGTCAAATCTTGGCCTCTTTCCATTGATTAATGTACTTATTCTTTGTGGCAACCCTTAAGGGTCCATTCTCATGCTCTTTTTTTTTTGGTAGGGTTAAAAACACTGGGACACAGTCAAAGATATGCAATTTGTTTACACAGGTACAAAGAATAGAACCAGGCTTAAATTCTAAATACCCTGGTCGCTGAGTCGGTGCTCTTAGTCACTAGGCTGTGATAGCAATGTGTTTATCATTATAATAAATTCTTCAGACGATGAATGAAGTGTTATATCCAGAAAGTGGATGCATTTGATTCGCATTCATTGAGTCAACAAGTTTTAAAAAGTTGTGATAATTTTATTAGCTGAGCATATACTGTAGACCAGACACTAAGTTAAGTGTTTTACATAAATTATTTAGTTCTTATGACAGTCCTCTTAGATACATACATTAAAACACTTGCATGGAGTTTATATAATCTACTAGCATTATACAAGAGGTTATGGCATGTCCTTAGAGCTGAATAAAACCCATGTAAAGTAGACAATATGTCACTCTTCTTTTGAGTTTAAAAGATGGGTCTCAGTTGTATCAGCCCCCAAACCAGTTCTTGAATCCATGCCTTCTGGCCTACCACAGCACCCTGCCTTTCTGAGCTCTTTATCTGTGATAATATCTCACTCACTTGCAAGAGTTAAAATAACCAGCCCTTTTACACAGAAGGAGTCTTTGAGTTTGTCCTTGAAGGCTGGAAACACAGATGTTTAGAGAGAACATTCCAGGTAATAGAAATGACTGTCAGAAAAGAAAAGAAGGTTGGAAAGTGTGAGATATTTGTGATGATTAGCAGCTCAGGTGTGTGACAAGTACTTAGAAAACTGTAAAGGCAGTATGTAAACATTAGTAGTTATTACGGAGTTCATGATTATTTTTATTGGAGTGTGCCAATTTGCATTCTTGACACATGTTGTGTTTTCTTTGGATGAAAGGAGAAATCCTAAATCATTAAAGCAACTCGAACACAGATTAGACACACATATAGCTTGGCAGACTGGACCCCTGCCATTCCTATTTTTATATGTTGAAATCTCTAACTGTCTAATCGTGGTGGTACAGAGTTCACTCCCTCAGCAGCCAAGATTGATTTTTCCTTTGAGTAGACATGCTTCACAGAAGTACCCTTTCCCGTTACGTTTTGAAAGTCATCAGACATGCTGTTATAAATGATCACGGAAGATTACTGGAGATGCTGCAAAATAATAGTGAACCAAGTAGCATCTGTAATTTCCAAGGATGGCTCGCAATCATCCCTCAAAATGAACCCTATCTGAGTGCAGAGCTGAACTTTCTCGTTTCCTCCCTCTCTCTCGCTTTTACTACTTTATAACATAGCTGAAATGGATACCGCACCTCATGAATTTTTATGCAAAATATTCAGTTGCAAGCCACTGCTGTGCGGACAAGCTCTCCTGGTGAAGATGTGAGTTAGCCTGCTTTATTCAATGGCTTGCAGCTTAGATAGAAAGTCTTCATATCAATTGGCTAACCAAGCATCTAAGTCCATGATGGGTGCTAACCCTAAACGGGTTTTGGATGCCTCTTGGTTTAGACTCACATAGGTTAAGAGAAAAATGATCCCATGTTTGCTGGCAGAATAGCTCTTCACACAAGCTGTCTGCTTAAGACATCCAAAGCTCTCACAGGGCCTGTAAAAATGAAG
Organism: Montemys delectorum; assembly: GCA_019843815.1. Lineage (NCBI taxonomy): Eukaryota > Metazoa > Chordata > Mammalia > Rodentia > Muridae > Montemys > Montemys delectorum. The sequence continues at coordinate 8,536 of JADRCD010236969.1, forward strand.
CCCTTCAAGTTAGCATCTGTGGAGTCATATTTCCCATTGGTTCAGATATAATTGTGCCCCTCTAGTCCTGTTAATTTTATTTCTTTAATTTTGAATCTTTATTGTATCTCTGCCATGGCTCAATCAGACTCTCTTCTCAACAAACCAAGAGAGCTGCTTTTGATTTGATCCACTTTCTGTTGTCTCTCCCCACGCCCATTCCATCCATTAACTCCTATCCTTCTAGAGTGATTTGTACATATTCTAGAACTTAATGGGTTGGGTAGCACCTTTGGTATATGCTCCCACCCTTTCTAAGACAAAACATCCAAACATCTTGGCATGAAATTGATGCCACCCTTCATCTCTAAACCTTCTGGTTATTGGATTTGCTATTCCCAAACATGACATATCTAATTGTCTCCCTCCTAATTTCAAACACACACACACACACACACACACACACACACACACACACACACAGACATACACACACCACTTGTGTAGGAATGTGTATGCTTCCTTTTTATGTGCTCCTGCAGCTAAAGGAAACAATTCCTTGAAAGAATTTAATCCAGAAAAAAAATGACTGAGGTCCTAATATGCAACAGGCAGTATGTTTTATACTTGAGACCAAGATAGAAGATATGTCACACTCCAGTCAGGAGATTTGGGTGGTGAATATAGGAAGAGATCATTATAATTCAGTGACATAATCAAGATTATGTAAAAAAAATGTTTAAATAAAGACTGCAGTGAGGAGTGAGATCTTTTGAGACTCTTATCTGACACTTTCCACTTTGGCACGGCCTGTTGTCCTTTGTCAATGTCACCTGGTTTCCTTTTCTCTATAGTATTTATCTAAGATTATCTCCCATTTTGTGCTTTTTTTCTGTATATTTGCCTCCCTCACCACAAATGCAACTTTTATAAGAGATTTTTTAATTCCCTCTTACTCTCTGGATTGGCATATCAGTAGCCAACACATATTTACTGACTAGATAAATGTGGTTAGAGAAGGCTTCCTGCACCCATCTCCCCCAACCTGCTTTACTTTTTCTCTTGGGTTAGCCAAGACTGTCTGTCCTCCATTTGTTCTAACTGTAGCCAGCAAACCATTTCAACTGTGACATGATCCATGGGAAACACAGGCTTTATTTCATTCTGGGGACTTTTGTGACCAGTATGATAATTTTTCATTTCTATGTTTCTTCATTATCTGTACTACCAATGTGCTTCACCACACTAGATGTAGGCAAAGAAAGATAATGACATGAAGTCCATCCACTAATTTATCATACCAGATTAAGCAGATGTTCACTGTACATTGAGATAAATGCTTTTAACTGTGGTAAACAAACTCAAGACATGCCATGTAGCGGGTGGCTTGAGTGTCTGTCATTACATTGCAGACAATGTTGTTTCTAATCACATTTAGGCTGGATCTTTTTGTTCCCTTAAATTGTCTCAAAAATTGAAATAAAGGTTAGGAAATATTTAGGAATAATTGCTTTATGTACAATGCTTATTTCAGAAATACAGACCAGAATGACAGGGCTCCATGATGGTGAGAAACCGGGAGTTGGTTTCTCAGATATCAAAATTCTAAAAGGAAGGGGGGCAAACATGTTAACTATCATTGATCACATACAATCTGGCATGTTATTTAGATCTGAGATTCCTTTTTGCCTAGATAATCTCGGAACGGGTTAGATTACACAGCTCTCCAAGACAAGCAAGCAACGACTCACAATGGAGGGTATTTTTTAAATTTTTTTTCCTTAACAAAAACATAGTCATCTATTTAGACTCCTGTCAGCCAGCACTTGCTGGCATCCACAATAGTGTCTGGGTTTGGTGATTGAATATGGGAAGGATTCCCAGGTGGGGCAGTCTTTGGATTGTCCTTCCTTTAGTCTCTGCTCCATACTTTATCTCTGCAACTCCTTCCATGGGTATTTTGTTTCCCCCCTTCTGAGAAGGATCAAAGTATCCACACTTTGGTCTGATATAGCTGTTTCCTGAGAGGCTCTGCCAGTGCCCAAATAATATAGAAGTAGAGGCTCACAGCCATCCATTGGACTGAGCACAGGGTCCCCAATGAAGGAGCTAGAGAAAGGACCCAAGCAGCTAAAGGGGTTTGCAGCCCCTTAGGATGAACAACAATATGAACTAACTAGTACCCTCAGAGCTCCCAGGGACTAAACCACCAACCAAAGAGTACACATGGTGGGACTCATCTCCAGCTGCATATGTAGCAGAGGATGACCTAGTTGGTCATCAATAGGAGGAGAGGCCCTTGGTCCTGTGAAGGTTCTATGCCCTAGTGTAGGGGAATTCCAGGGCCAGGATCAGGAGAGGGTGGGTTGGTGAGCAGGAGGAGGGGGAAAGAAACAGTTTTTTTTTTTTTTTTTTTGAGGGGAAACCAGGTAAGGGGATAGCTTTCGAAATGTAAATAAAGCAAATATCTAATAAAAACAAAACAAAACAAAATGTAGTCATCAAATGACTAATATCTAATGTCCTATACAAGAATTTCTTTTTTTACCTTATCACACAAAGTAATGAGTTCCATTATATTTTCATTCATAAGCTACACAATAATTTTTTGTAGCTACAATTAAATCTAAGAAATTTCATTTGTTGAGGTAGAGGTTGCTGCATATTTGCATATTCAGGGAGAAGGGATGGCTTAGAGGGTAAAGATGTTTACTATCAAGTTGGCCAACCTGAATTCAGTCTCTGGAACCCATGTGATTAAAGGAGAACTCTATCCTTCCAAGTTGTCTTCTGACTTCCACACACGCATATACAATAAATAACTATGAGTAAACAAAATTATGAGAGGTGATGATGTGCACATTATTTAATAAACAACTTTGTGTGGCCAGTGCTCTTATTCTCTGAACCTCATCAGTATTTATGTCTGAAGCCTAAGAGGTTAAATAGCACATTATGAACATTCAATGCACGAGTGGCAGGGCAGTAATTGCAGTGAGAAAGCTTTACTTTTCCTCTGATAAACTCATCAAGAAGCCAAGTGGATCATTTTCCTGATATGAGCCTTCATAAGCACTGTGATCATATCATTAAAGATTTAACAGCAGAACTGTGTGGCTGTTGGACTGAACCTCTAGGTGATTATTTTGGACCTATGGTTCAATGACTAGGGGAGCATTAGGAGGATGGAAAATCTTCCTGAGTGTTCCAATGCTCTGGAAGAGGTCAGGTTGTAGATGATGAGGCTCATGTATTTGACTGAGGACCAAGTTTTATATGGCAGAAGCTAGAGGACAATGTGGTGGGTATGGCTTTCCATATATTCTGTCATGCCCTCAAGCTCTTTCTCCTTTGATGATAACTGCTTGGAACCCTCCTTTCACAGACAGAGGAATAATAGGAGACTCAAAGACAAAGCACTGGTTCCCCTAGATTCAGCTGTTGATTGTTTCTAAGAGTGAACTAGGCTTTACTGGCCAAAACCACTGGATGGATTCCTATTGCTTCTTGGAGGAAGAAATTCAAAGGGCACCTCCTACTTCTGTCTACTCGATGGAAGGGAGCGTGAATCAAAGGTGTGTTTAAAAAGACAATTGTCCAAAGGGGAGAAAATATAGTCTTGATTACATTTTCAACATTTTCTCCCTTTTTAACTTTAATACTGTAGGTGAATTTTGTGATGAATGTCCTGAACTTACAGATTCTCAAAGTGACTCCCTAATGAGAAAACTGAATTTTTGAAGTTCATTGTCAATGCAGGTCAGTAAATCCTACACCATTTGATTTCTTTTTAAATGTAATCTGCTGAAGGTACAGGGTAACCACATAGATTGGATTGCCTGTCCCAACTTTGAAAGACAAAGCGAGTCTGTACTATCATGACTGACTGGACTCCTCATGCTGTCTTTACCCGCCTTCTCTCATCTACTCTACTCATGGTTTTCTGTTGTTAGTACCCTGTCGACAACCACTCAGCTGGACTTGTACCAGTTTCTCAAGAGATCTGATACTGCCTGGACAGTGGACATGGGATTGCAGATGAACTTCTTCATGAACTACTTATATACCTGTAACTCAGGGGAGCACTGATCTTAGGGACTGTGGGCTCCATCCTCAGGTTTTGATTTGTTTGATTCTCAGAGAGAATCTATGCTAGAAATATATTGGTAGTACTTGGTTTATTTGTTAATATTCATAGAGTAGTAGATTATTATATGAACATTAGAATTTGACTATCTGATTTCAAATCCCAGCTATGTTAGTTGGACCTCAGGAGAATGTCTTAATCACATCAAGACTCTATTTCTTCCTCTATAAAATAATAATATAACAGTGTGCCCACATTTCTGGGTTAATTGAATTGTAAAGTGATTACATGTATCACACAGTACTTGCTGACATCAGTTTCCTAGCATGTTACATAAATTCTCATGTTTGTGTGTACATATGGCTTTGTCTTTAAAATAATTATAATTTTTCTTTCTTTGAATCTTTGAATTTAATGTAGAATACCAACATATGACAGTTGATTAATAAATGCTAATTGAATTAATAAAAACAGTAAATCATGGAATAATAATTCCGTGGACTCTTTTTCCCATCTCAACTTCTAAATTCATTTTCTCTTTTGGGTTTTCGCCTTGGCTCTGACATGAACATAGCATGTCTTTTGAAGAGGCATTACTTTTATTTATTTACTTATTTATTTTTTTGGTTTTTTTTTCCAGACAGGGTTTCTGTGTGTAACCCTGGCTGTCCTGGAACTCACTCTGTAGACCTGGCTGGCCTTGAACTCAGAAATCCACCTGCCTCTGCCTCCCAAGTGCTGGGATTAAAGGCATGGGCTACCACTGCTCGGTGGTATTACTTTCTTATCTAGGGAATGAGGGCCCAGCATATGATGTTCTTGGAGCTTTGGAGTCGCTTCTTCCCCTCATTCTTCCCCTCTTTTTTTTTTTTTCTTTTTGCCCTGGCTTGTTAGAATGGTCAACCACTATCTGGATTCAGGCTTCGGCCTCTGTACATTTTTCTTCCTGTTGTTTTTCCTGTTCTTGTCTTTCTTTTTAAAGGTATATTTTCATATGTATGTGTACAAGTGTTCTGTGCATGTATGTCTGTGTGCCACATGCTTCCAGTACTTGCAGAGGCCAAGAGAACACTGAATCTCCTAGGACCAGTATTGTAGATGATTGTGAGGTGTGATGTGGGTACTCAAAACTGAATCTCCATCTCCAGGAAGAGGGACCAGTGCCTTAATCACGGAGCCATTTCCCCAGCCTCTGTACTTTCTACGAGGCCATCAGACTCAAAGGTTCTGACCAAATAGTGTTGGATATGGATAACCTGGGAGTTAAGAGGCATGACCAAGAGTTATAAAACTTTATAACTCTGGTCTACCATTTAATGGATGTGTGAATATGGACAAATCATTTAATATTTCTTCAACCTGCTTTCTAAGCAAGGATAGTGATTATTCTTCTGTTTATCACTCAAAGATGATGAGGTCCCAAAAGCTTGAGTTCTCATCAATAGTAACATGCACACATTTATGATCAACTTACTATGGCTTATAGGTCATACCTTAAAGGACAAGCCGTATAACAAGTTAAGTACGCCAAATGAAAGAGATGAACAAACTACTTTCAGATGAGGAAGAAAGTAACTTCTCAGACCACCTCCAATTATGCCAGGAAAATTAGGAAGGTCATGCCTTGGCAGAATCTTATACTCTAGGAAGTAAACAGAATAGGTTTTGAAGAACTATAACCTAGACATTATGACTAATAATCCCACCAGTTCCACTGCTTACTGAGGACTAAACTTATAGAAAGAACTAAATCAATAGATGATTTCCATTTTCCTTCTCCATCACCATTATTATTGTGTTGTTGTTGCTCTTCTATTATTATTATTATTATTATTATTATTATTATTACTATTATTATTATTATTATTACTATTCTCTTGTAGACCATGCATGTCCTTTGCTTTGTAGGGAAAAATGACCTTGAACTCTGATTCCTTTGGCTTCACCTTCCACCTGCAGAGACTGTAGGCAGGTACGACCATATCCAGCTTATGTGATTCTAGGAACCTTTGAGGTTGCAACCTGAGCTCTGTGCATGCTAGACAAATCCTGTACTAGCTGTATGACATCCTCAGCCACCCTCAACCAATTATAATGAGTTCCCAATTATTACCCTAATTTACACCTGGGAAAATGAACTGCAAGGGAGGTCAAACTACTTGCCCAGTGTCACAGTGCTATACGAAAGTCTTGTTGGGATTCAACTCCAGGTCTTTTTTAACTGTGTCACTTTTCTGCTTCCTACAATTGTGATGAAGGGAGTGTAAGTACTGTTCAATTTGCATAACATCTGGGAATCTTCTATCAGGATGCATCTATGCATTGTTTGAAAGAAAAAACAAATTAAACACGTTCACATTCTATTTTTTTTTGTTTTTGACAGACTTCATCCTCCTACATGGAGTCTTATTTTGGCTCTCAACCAACAATGTGGATCTACGGATGGAGCTATGTTCCCCTAGGGCACCTGGGTGTGCATATTGAATCCTGACTTCCTGACTAAGGGTTTTTCTTTTCAACCGAGGAACGAAAATTGTAGAGCAAATAAATAATAACCAAGGGAACTGAATCCTAGGATGGGTAATGAGATAGGCCAGACACACTAGTTTGCAAAGTTATTTCAGGCTTTTGACTCAACAAATATATGCCAAGATAGTCTCTCTGTCTTTCTGTCTCTCTGTCTCTGTCTCTCTCTCTCTGTCTCTCTCTGTCTGTCTCTCTCTCTTTTCTACTCTCTTTTCTACCTCATCCTCATCTTTTCCCACTTCCTCATCTTTCAGTGTTTGGGAATAGATGCCAAGGCCTTGTAGATGCTACATATATGCTCTGCTCCTTGAGCTATATTCTGGAAGCCAAGAAATTCTGTTTACAACTATCAAACAATCTCATAGAGAATTAAAAGTAGGTATCCACTAAATTCTGATCATTCTGCCTCCTATGTATCTTTTAATTCTACCTCTTGCTCACTGCTCTTTCCCATGTAGAGGCCACTTCTTTCTTCAACTCCAGTTACTTCAAGTTCCTCCTAAACACTCCTCTCTAATTCTTTCTTACCTCCTACCCTCATCTAATCTGCTTTCCACACTACAGCCAAGATGGTCCTCAAATGTCCATCAAGTCATTTATGTTTCAAATAGGCCAAGCAGTGTCCTCTAGAGGAGTATTAATCCAGAGCCATGTTCAGATAGGGCTGGGATAACTTATAAAGAGGTGGAGCCAAGGCTTCAGTGAAACTTCAGGAAATATTTCTGATGATGAATCATTGTCTGTGGTGGTAAAATGAGCTCCCTGTCCCTGAAATGTGCAGTGGAGATGGACATTTCCCAAGTTGGTGGAGAATGTTTTTTGAAGAGTAATGCAGGATATATGGGAAGAGGAGAACAGGAAAACTAGTTTATTTTATGTTTT
>JADRCD010236969.1:16409-31116 GCA_019843815.1 Montemys delectorum
CCCCCCCCCCATCTCCCATTTCTTTCGTCTTTCCTGCTTGGATTAGTCAGGGTTTTATTGTTGTGAAAAGACAATATAAGTATGGTAACTCTTATAAAATCTTATATAATTGGGACTGGTTTGCTGTCTCACAGATTTAGTTCGTTATAATCATGGCAGTAAACAGGCAGACATGGTGCTATAGAAGGAGCTGAGAGTTCTACATCTTGACTCACAGACAGCAGAAGGAAACTATGATCTACTCTGCATATAAGATCTCAAAGCCCACATCCATAATGACATACTTCCTCCAACAAGACCACATGTCCTAACGGAGCCACTCCCTATGACCAAGCATTCAAACACATGAGTCTATGGTGGCCATTCCTATTCAAACCACCACACTGCTCTTCCCTTTCTTTCACCCCTTCTTCCCTCATTCTTCCTTCTTCCTCTTCTTCCATTTCTGATTTCTCCTCTTTCCATCTTGTGCTAGCAACTTTTACATCACTGTGACAAAATATCTCAGAGTGACAATGTAAGCATCTGTTTTGGTTCCATTTCAGAGTAATTTTGGTCCACGATGACAGGGACGGCATGGTGGCCAAAGTGACCAAATTTATGGCTAAGGAACCATGTGGATGCAGCTCCTTATACAATGTAAGTCAGAAAACAGAGAACTAGGTCAGAATTAAAGATAGGTAAACCTTCAAAGGTCTGTACCTGATGGCCTGTTATCACCAGCCAGGCCCTACAGCTTAAAGGCTCTACAGCCTTCAAACTAGCAGTACAAACTGGGTATCAGCATTCAAACTGTGAGCCTATGGGGGACATTTTATATCCAAATCATAACACTTCCTCCCTCTCTTTCTCCTTTAAACAGAAAGAGAGGCTCAGCCAAGTTAAAGTGAAGCTCTTGAGTAGGGGGACTATTATCACAACTTTTCTTGGGGAATAGATGAGCAAGTGTCTGTTACTACAGATAGGGCACTGGAAATAGACAAAAGAGATAAGTCCATTTAGATCTGGTTTGGAGAGTTAATGAATTTCTTGGGGTTATTTACAGGAGTATGAGTGAAAGATTATGTAGCAGAGCACAGAAGACTCAAAAGCACCAACATCATCTAAATGTCCATTCCAGCATGGCTCATGACTCATGGAAGCTGAAGCTTAGAAGTCTCATCCTACACCATTTGCATATAACTCTACAGATGAGTGCCCTCTTCTAGAGTGATTTTATTTTTTATTGTTTATAAAATCTTGAGTATGACCCTTGTGAGTCCTGTTTATTTTGTGAACTTTCCAAGCTTTTCATTTTTGCAAGCCTCCAAAGTTTTATGAGTCTTCCCCCCCACTCTCCAGGAAACAACATTTCAATTTGGAGGAGACAGTTATACAACAGAGCCCTCTTGGGTCTATAACTATATTTTCTATTGTTTGCATGGCCCAGAATGGGATGAGGTACTATCGATCAGCCACTTCTTTTCAGGGATGAATTTATGCAGTGAGCCACTTCATCAACACAGGAAAGATGGATTCTGATTTTTGAGAGGTAGGTTGTTGGGTTAGCATCCTCCTTGTACATGTTCCCAAGAGAATGATGACTGCTCCAAAGCACACACACTCGCAGACTAGAATTGTGATCACTAGCTTTCCAAAGCAGTTTTATTAATAAGTTCTGTAAATATTTATTGGGTGCCTACATGTGCTGTTCTAGTTGATAGTTGTAGAGAATGTGACAAAGCCCTTATCTCCCAAGAGTTTGCATTCCAGTGAGAAATACAGAATAAATTAAATAGAAGTATACTATGCATTCAACTACTGGTGAGTGCTGTGTGAGGTAAAAGAGTACATTATGCTGCAAAGACAAATAAGACTCATACCTCCATGGCTTCTGAAGACTGAGCTCAATCCTTGCTGTTGTGTCTCTGTGGAAGACTATACTCCTATTCTTTGCTTTTGCTTTGAGATACTTGCTGAAGTGACCTCAGTCTGAGGCATTTTGTGCATTGATAGCAGAGGAAAAAAAGTATAATAAACAGTTTGTCTTTGAAATCTTCTGCCTAAAAGACACACATCATGACTATCTCTATCTCATTAATCAAAGTAAATTGAATATCCACTCCTAACTTCTATGCTAATTCATGACACTTTAAGGAGAAAAACACGGGTAAGGAGTAATATAACAGAGAGCACACATCCAGCAGGAGAATCTGCAGTTGACTAACTGAATGAAGCAGAGAAAGAGCCCACAGGAAGAGATGGGCAAAGCCTGCTCTAAGTTGAAGGAAGGTAGGCACATTCCTGATGAGGAATGAGAATGTTTGTACAGCAACAGGAAGATATTTGTAGCTAGAGAGGGCACAGTGAGCAGGGAGGAGTAGTGGGATATGACATCAGTAAAGAGGAAGGGGCCAAGTCATCGACAGTCAGAGAGTGTGGAGACTCTCAGCAAGTGCTCGTCTAGGGCTCCCAGAAAATAGCAGTGAACAAGAGTCAGAAATATCATGGATTTTCACACTTATTACAAAGTAAGAATGCATAAGTAACTCATGTGAAAACAAAGTAAGAGAAGAAGCAGAGTGGGAGATGGTTGATTATACTTGTAATTTGATGACCAGAGTAGAATACTTCAAGGCAGTGGTTTTCAATGTTCCTAATGCTTTAAAACATCTCCTTCCTACGTCATAACTGTAGTTTTGCTACAGTTATGAGCTGTAATGTAAATATTTGATATTCAGGTTATCTGATGTATGACTCCCAACATGGTCACAACCTACAGGTTGAGAATTGCTGATGTAAGAAGTGGCTTTTGAGAAAAGCCTAGAAGGGGATGAAAACATGAGGTTATGCAAATACGGCTAAAAGGACCAAAAACTTGGAGACAATGTGACTTACAAGCTTTTAGAATGTTTTAGTTAAGGAATGCAATAATATGCTTATATTTGAAAATGATTGCTCCAGGTATCATATGGGAAGTAACTAGAAAACATAGCCAAGTCAATTTGGTTATGAGTGGCATATTATCAGAGAGATTGTTGACTTCTGTTAGGTTACATGAGAGATGGACACTTGACCTGGTGTAGAAGTAGGTAAGGTAAGAAATGGTCAGTGTTTTGATATTTTTGAGGATGAGTGAATGCAGTTGGACATATGAATTCAATGCTATCTAGACTCTGGTCTGAGTAGTATTTGTATTTCCTAGGTGGTGTAGAATTGAAAAGTGACAGAAGAGACAGAGTATAAGGCATAGATACAGGCATAAACGAGAGTCAGAGATTCTCCATTGGGTATATTGCTTTTGAGTGTTCTATTAAAAGTCTAAGTAGTGTACCGAGAAGCTTATTGCTCAACAGATATATGGTGGTTTTTATGAGAAATGGCTGCTCTAGGCTCATGTGTTTAAATATTTGGTCCCTGATTGCTGGGCTGTTCGGGGAGGTTGCAGAATTTTTAGGATGTAGAGTTTTGCTGAAGGAAGTGCATCACTGCGGGGAAGATCTTGAGAGCTTTTAGTCTCACCTCACTTTCAGTCTTCTCTCTTTAATTCCTGCTTATGGCTGAGAAGTGTTCTCTCAGTTTCCTGTTCTGACCACTTGCTGTTATGCCTCTCCTTCATGATGGACTCTTATCTTTCAGGAACCATAAGGCAAAATTAATTATCATGATATTGTATCACAAAACAGAAAAGTAACTGTTATCAGGTGGAATTAGGGGAGGTGTTGAGGCTGAGGAGTCACCATTAGTCATCACGATAGGATAGATATTAACTATATACTAGTTGATCATACCTTTGTTATGTATATAGAATAAGATAAATGAATGATGATACTGAGTTCTTGCGTGTGTCAACATTTAGAAACTAGAGTGAGGAGCAGTTAGCAAAGGAGCCTGAGAAGGAATGGCCAGCATGATAGGAAAACCTGAAGACTGAGGAAGAAAACAAACCACCCAAAATGACACAAAACAGCAAGTGTGCTGTTCTCAGCAGGCAAGAGATATGAGCATTTCAAGAGAAGGAAATTAACTCTGCCAAACTCTTTGGTTTAAAGTTGTCTCTTGCCATCACCAAGAACTGGGACACTTATGACAATGGTTGGAATGGAATGGTGGACCTGAAAGTTTGTTGAGATTTTCATTAGAGATCAGAAGGTGGAAATAGAGGCAAAAGTGGTAATATATATTAGAATAATTAGGCTGGACAATACCTGACTAATACAGATGTAGAGGCTCACAACCATTCATTGAACTGAGTACACTGTCCCCAATGAAGGAGTTAGAGAAAGGTTCTATGGAGCTGAAGGGTTTGCAGCCCCTTAGGACGAACAACAATTACTAACTAGTACTCTCAGAGCTCCCAGGGACCCAACCACCAATCAAGGACTATACAGGGTGGGACTGAATGTTCTGGCAGCATGTGTATAGTAGAGGATTGCAAATTTGATCATCAATAGGAGGAAAGGACCTCGGCCTTGTGAAGGTTCTGTGCCCCAGTGTAGGGGAATGCCAGGGCCAATAAGTGGGAGAGGGTGGGGTGGCAGGCATGGAGAAGGGGGAGGCAAAAGGAGTTTGTTCTTGTTGTTTTTGTTTGTTTGTTTGTTTGTTTTTTGGAGGGGAACCTGGGAAAGGGAAAATTTACATGTAAATAAAGAAAATATCTAAAAAAAAACAAAATGTAAATATAAAAAAATTACTATGCAAAAAATTGAAAACAAAATAAACTGTATGTTCCAATGCATAAAAAAAAAAAAAGAAAAGAATAATTAGGCTGTGTGTGGAAAGAGTTGCATAGCTAACACAATTCTTTTTTGTCTTGGTTTTATCTATGGTGTTGAGGTGGGAGATAATATATGATACCTGGGCCATAATGAAGTGGCCTTTGCAATGAAGTGTGGGTGTATTGTACAGAGAGACATGCTGATTCATCCCATCCACTCTGGCACTAGCAGAAGAGCCTTTATTTTGACTGACAGTATTTATCACTCTGCAGTCCCCCTAGTGTTTTATAGCACAGATGTGTTCTGCATTCTAATTCCTTTACGGCTTATATTATATTACTTAACTCTGTGTTGCTTTCTATTAAGAGTTAATTATAAATCTTAGGGATTAGCAGTCACCGTAAAGTTATTGCTATTGGAATTCTTACTGGTTACGTTAAACACAACAGCTTTCCAGGACTGCAGATTTATAGTTTCTTTTTATTTATTTAATTTTTAAAGGATTTTATTTTTTCTTAATTCTATGTAGATGCGTGTGATAGTGGGATGTCTTCAGAAGCCAGAAGAGGGCATCATATCTTCTCAGGCTTGAATTAAAGGTGGTCATGGGCCTCCTAGTGTGAGTACTGGGAACTGAGCGTGGGTCCTTTACAAGAGTTCTATGTGCTTTTAACTGTGGAGCCATCTCTCCAGCCTCCATAACCTCCTCTTAATAAGGGCAACTTATCTTTAATAAAAACGTAGGAATTGAGAGGTTTTAATTTTAAAGAGACACGCTTCCCACCCCACCGCACCCCACCCCGGCTTTTCTGAGCACGAGGTCATCATCATAAGATAGTAAATACAACCCCAGATTTATCAAATTAGCATCCAACTTAGCAGCATAAGCAAACACCCTAAATCTGATTATTTTATCATCAGGTAAAAATATTAGTCGCCCTCTTTCCTCAATAGAATTCATTTGAATTCATAGTGGATTATACTTAAAAACTAATTTTCATTCAGACATAGTAGTTGTGTTTCAATGTTGATCTTGAGCCTAGACTTTTTTTCCCAAGGGATTTTGGATTATTTTAATAAAATAGGAACCATGTGTCTTATGTAGACCTGTTCAGAAGGCCTTGGGGGTTATTCAAAGCATCATGGCTACTAGTATGAGGAGGACCACCCTTTTCTAGAGTCCATCATTGAGCCTCTGGTGATCTTCAGACTCTCTCCATCCCTCAGACTGACTTCTTGGGGAAACAAGAAAAGCTGTTCTTTGCTTACTAATCGAAATGCTAAGCAGTAAACTCATGCTGTGTAGCTTTTGCTGTGATTCAGATGTTTCCTCTGTCTATATCTAGAGTAGTACCTGGCCTATATGGGAGCTTATGTGGTATCATTGAAGAGCCAACGATGGATTTAGGGACGCTTAGAATGGAATGTTCTTTGGCTGGCTATCCTAAGAACATATCAATCTACTTTTCTAAAAATGTATTTGGAGAAAGCAAAAATAGCTCAGTAGGCATGTAGATACGGATAAGGCCAAAGCCCAAAGCACTAGTATTTATTAGTTTTATGATTTGGTCAAATTATTAGTCTCAGTGAATTCCTCTGTAGCTCTTGACACTCACGACAATGGGATGAGTGCTCAGGGTATATAGTAGACACGATATTGATACTGTCATGAATAGAATAGCACATCACCTGTCACAATGTTCCAGACCATACATATAAAACAATGTATAGAAAATAACCCTTTCCTATTGAAAACCCCTGTGTCTAGTAAGATAGATAAAGCAATATTCTAACCTAATTCAGCTGTGGATTGCCAGAGCACATATGGTATATTTAAAAATCCTTAATAAGAAGAACTGACTACAATCAGGTGGTAGCAGGGATAAGTGACACCTGACTGGGATTCTTTTAAAACAAAGGACATTTTTTTTTTACCAGAATAGGTTTCATTCAGCATACTATCACTGAGAAAATGGATGATCACAAATGCTAGTGAGGATGTGAGCAAATAGAAACCTTCGTTCACTGTTGATAGGAATGCAAACTTGTGCAGCCACTATGGAAATCTGTATGAAGATTTCTCAAAAACCTAAAAACAGGACTTCCATTTGACATCATTATACCACTCCTCAGTATAACTGAAGGACTTTAAGTTTCCTGAAGAGACTCTTGAAAATCCATATTTATTGATACTTTGCTCACAATATGGAGGAAATGGAACCAGTTTACATGTCCACCAGAATAATGGATAAAGAAAATAGGCTACAGACGCACAGTGGAGTCTTATTCAGCTGCATAGCAAAGGGAAATCATGTTCTTTGCAGGAAAGTGGTTGAAACTTGAAACCATGGTCCTATACCAAGCATCTCTGACTCAGAAAGACAACTGCTACCTGTTTCTCTAATATACTTATTCTACATATGAGCCTCTCTGTCTCTGTCTCTGTCTCTGTCTCTGTCTCTGTCTCTGTCTCTCTCTCTCTCTCTCTCTCTCTCTCTCTCTCTCTGTGTGTGTGTGTGTGTGTGTGTGTGTGTGTGTGTGTGTGTGTGTATGTGTGTGTGGGTAGGTCATGAAAACATGGGGGAATGGGTCTTAAGTAGGGGAAGAAAAAAGAGGGTATAGAGTATGTATAGCATGAGACAGAAGAGAGAACAGTGAGGAGAGGGGACCAGCAGGAGCAGGAGGGTGCAAGAGACTGGAGAACAGAGATGAGGGCATGTGAGAAGAGGACCACCAAAACTAAAGTGGTTATGCAAATCCCATATTTAAACTCATTACTTAACATACCTATATTTTAAAAACTAATAAAACAGGAAACTGAAGGTAGCAGATATGAAACCTTTGAAGTAATAGTGGATGGGTTGAGTCAAGTTTGTGGTACAAACTTGTTACTTACCTAAAGCCTAAGTTGGCCCTATCTATTTCCAAACTATGCACAGCAAGGAGAAAAGCAAATGACCAATGTTTATAGCACTATAAACCTATATTTAAACCTATGTTTAACCTATATTTAAAGCACACCAAAACAGTCTGTTTGAATAGGATATAGTCGGCAGAAAAATGTCCTCCTCAACAATATCTATAAACCAATCCTGTATTTTACAAATACGTTAGCTGTTACAAGGCAAAAAAAAAAAAAATAGAATTCAAGTTGTAGAATATATTAAGACTGATAATCAGATAATTTTGATGAGGAAAGATTATCTTAGATTATACAATAAAATGGACCCAATGAAATATAGCCCTAATGTGAGGATACATACAGGAGGAAGAGAAGAGAAAGTGCTGCATGAGAAAGATTAAGTCTCTGGCATGGAAGATGGAAGATGTAGCTGCATATCAAGGAATGCTGTGGCTTCTAGAACCTGGAAGGAGGAAACCTACTCTTCCATAAACCTCTCAAGGGATCCAGCTCTGCTGGCATATTGCTTTTATTTTTTCCTTTTTCTTTAATTGGATGTTTTATGTATTTACATTTCAAATGTTATCCTCTTTCTCTTTTTCCCCTTCGGAATCCCCCTCCCCCACCTTCTATAAGGATGCTCCCCCTCCCACCTACCCACTCCCACCTCATCATTCTGGCATTTCCCTACACTGGAACATCAAGCCTTCACAGGACTAAGGGCTGCTTCTCCTATTTATACCAGATAATGCAATCCTCTGCTACATAGGCAGCTGGAGCCATGGGTCCCTCCATGTGTACTCTTTGGTTGATGGTTTAGTCCCTAGGAGCTCTGGGAGCTCTGGGGGGTCTGGTTGATTCATATTGTTGTTCTTCTTATGAGGTTGCAAATCCCTTCAGCTCCTTCAGTCCTTTTCTAACTCTTTCATTGGGAACTCCATGCTCAGTCCAATGGTTGGCTTAGAGCATGAGCCTCTGTATTTGTCAGGCTCTGGCAGAGCCTCTCAGGAGACAGCTATAACAGGCTCCTGTCAGCCAACACCTCTTGGCATCCACAATAGTGTCTGAGTTTGGTGTCTGTATATGGGATGGATTCCCAAGTGGGTCAGTACCTAAATGGCCTTTCCTTTAGTCTCTGCTCCTTACTTTGTCTCTGTATTTCTTCCATTGAGTATTTTGTTCTCCCTTCTTAAAAGGACTGAAACATCCACATTTTGGTCTTTCTTCTTGAGCTTCATAAGGTAATAGCCAGAAGCTGGAAAGATCCCAGATGTCCTTCAACAGAGGAATGGATACAGAAAATGTGGTACATTACTCAATGGAATACTACTCAGCCATTAAAAACAATGACTTTATGAAATTCTTAGGCAAATGAATGGAACTAAAACATATCATCCTGAGTGAGACAACCCAGTCACAAAAGAACGCACATTACTGATAAGTGGATATTAGCTCGAAAGCTTGGAATAGCAATGACCTGTTGCTTTTCAACTAAGTTGAAGCACTTTAGACATCTGACTTGTGGAACTGTATTGAATGAAGCCACTAAGTTTGAGGTAATTTATGAAAGCAGAAACAAGAAACTAATGTGTAGAGAAGCAGAGGAGGCATCAGCATGTGGGTAGGCTCTAAAATCTGCTGGAAGAGTTCAGTGTGGGCACCAATCCAAAAATAAATAAATAAATAGATGGATTAGAGAGGAAACAAATATCATCCCCATAAGGAACTGTAGTGCAGTGTAGTAGTGCTGAGAAAGATCTGAGACACAGGCACTATAGTGCTCATTACTTG
Source organism: Montemys delectorum (assembly GCA_019843815.1). Taxonomy (NCBI): domain Eukaryota; kingdom Metazoa; phylum Chordata; class Mammalia; order Rodentia; family Muridae; genus Montemys; species Montemys delectorum. The sequence continues at coordinate 25,800 of JADRCD010236969.1, forward strand.
AGACTTTTACCACAGAGAATTTTAATGAACTATGTGGGGTGGAGGGCAGCTTCTGGGGAGGGGACGGCTGACTCATTGGAGAGAGATGATACATCTGGGTTTGGTGCTAAATGAAGAGAGCAACATTTGTAAATAAAAAAGGTTGCAGAAACAGCACATGATCATTAAATGACAAGACACACCAAATTTCCTCTCCATCAATTTAAGTATAGGGACATTTGACAAAAGAGCCATTGATTAAAATAAAATTTACTGAAGTCATTATATGTAGGGTGGTGGGCTGTGCATAGACAATCTTTGGTCCATCAAAGGTCTGGAACCCCGGTGATCCGGTGGGTGATTATTAATGCCTGCATGGGACAGGTGTTCTACCACACCTCCTGGGCCCCTGGCTCCTGTCACAGTTACAGCCTCACATGCCCCCTGCAGGAGAGGTTTGTGGCTATCTGTCACATAGAAGTAGCACCAAGCCTTCCCACATACAAACGAGGTTTCCCCAAGCTTTGAGTCCAAACCAATGAGAAGCGCCTGCTGCTGAACCCTGAATCACCCCCAAAACTGTATATAAATCCTATCCAGGGACTTAAAGGTGTGGGAGAACTACTCTATCGTCCCAGCCTTTTGTTCTCAGAGCTGTAACACTTGGGAGAGGTCTGCTCTCCCCTCCCAAAACGCAGCCTGAAGCTCCCCTGCATTCCTCACTGGCTAGTTGGCTTCTCTTCAGCCTAGCCTGACCTGACTCAGTGCAGGGTGGTGCAGAATAAGCGAACCTGGAAGGCATGGCAGAGACAGAGGTGAAGCCAACTGTAGCAGAAGGGACTTCGCCTCCCTGCCAGTGCTCACTTCTCATTACCTAGAACTCTGGAACCAGGCTGGCCCAGAGATCTCCGTGGAAAGCCTCTGGGGCATAGGCCCACAATTATAGCAAAATAAATAATATTTTTGTAAAAATGACTCTAGTAATACATCTAAATCCATCATTTCCCCACATACCACAATTTAACTGTTTGGGAAAGAATAAGTCACCGAGAAATAAGTAGAGAGAGAAATATAAGAAAAGAAGAAAATTCTTTCTTTAAAACAAATCATGAAACAGAAGGAAAAAAAAAAACCATGGTACATTATCCCAACTTAAATTGAATAAAAGTCAGTAAGTCAGTATGAAAATGTTTCCAAATAAGAAATCCAAAAGCTCAGAATCAAGATAGCTGATTAGGGTCAACAAAACTCAGAAAATAATATGAAGAAAAAGACAAAGTTGTTTTGGGATTGAAAGTAAAATTAAATGTGTTTAATTAGAAGAGAGTCAACTGCAAATATAGACAAAGAAATTGGAAGTTAAGGAGGAAAGCTGTCTGGGAAATACTAATCAAATAATGGAAGGCAAAATGAGGGAGCTGACTAGTAAACAGGCGAGAGAGCCTGAGAGTCCTGAGCACTGGAGTTACTGGAGAACTAAAAGGAAAAGCTCAAGCAGGATCTGCATTCAAAACTGCCATCCAAGAAAACTATCTGAAAATTAGGCCTCAATCTGTACATCCAAAGGCCCTGCTAGACACTTGGGGCTGGTGTTATCAACATTAATAGTAAATTTAAAAATACCACATTGACTTCAGACAAAATGAAGAGCCAGCCTACTTCAAAAGGAAAGAAACCCAAACCACAAATACAAATAACCATGGGATGTATCAGGCACTCACCAGCAGAAGCAGGAGTTCGAAGAAGAGCCGGTGAAATCCTTCTACCTGGTTAACCTGAACTTTCAAGTCAAGCTCACCAAAAACTGGATTCAGACATAGTGACCCTCAGGGACTGTTGACCATGAAAAGCAACCTGAACTGTCCAATTGAAGATGGATTCTATTCAGTAAAGCTGTGATGCAGAAATTTGCCCTATTTGGAAGCATCAAACATATTCTGACTTAAAAAATAGGAAAGTGAGGGAAGGATCTAGAGAAAGATAGGACAGCTTGGAATAGAAACATAACTAAATGACGGCAGCAGAAAGGAGACATCAAAGGCCTAGTAATCAAACACAACCAAAACCAACTGAACCATTAATCCAGAGGTAACGAGGGGTGAGGGTTAGAGATGAAAACAAACAAACAAATAAACAAACAAACTAGAAGCCTGAGTAAGCAAGAATGACTCAAAGGGCTATATGTGACCATAGCTAGTCAACCAATAAAAAATTAAATAGAAAGAAAGAAAATACTTTTAAATAAAAAGGAAACGTCTAAAACTAAAAAAGGAAAGATAGATTATATGTAGAAATGTTTCATCATACAACCTTTAGTCTAACGTTCACATAAGAAAGAGGGAAAATTAACCAGGAGGTGTATATGGTCATGTAGCAACACTTCATAGACCAAACACAGAGAATGCAGTGTTAGGCCCAGAACAGGGCCCTTTTGATCTAGAATTGCCCCCATCCCACTTTAAAAAGTGTAAAGTAAGTTGTAGGTGGCCTCTGGGGTGCCATCTTACACGTAAGTTTAACAGGTTTGGTCTCTTTCTGCGTATTCATTTTCATATCACCTTCTTCCTTTTCTTTCTTTTTCTATTCCTTGCTTACTAGACATTTTAAAATGAGAAGCATTTATAAACAATTTCAGTACAGTGGTGGCAATTCTACTTCTTATGATATTTCCCTCACTTCCCTCCTAGTGCTCCACTTAAGTCCACCCCTGTGGAGCCACACTGGCATGGTTTAAATACTGGTTGTTCTACCTACCGTCTTAAGAGCCCTCTTCCCGAATGACCCACAAAGCACAAGAAACTTAAGAAGAAGGAAGACCAAAAGGTGGACATTTCATTCCTTCTTAAAAAGGGGAACCAAACACACACAGAAGGAGTGTCAGAGATTAACTATGGAGCAGAGACTGAAGGAAGGACAAGCATATAGCTATCTCCTGAGAGGCTCTGACAATACCTGACTAATACAGATGTAGAGGCTCACAGCCATTCATTGAACTGAGTACACGGTCCCCAATGAAGGAGTTAGAGAAAGGTTCTATGGAGCTGAAGGGTTTGCAGCCCCTTAGGACGAACAACAATTACTAACTAGTACCCTCAGAGCTCCCAGGGACCCAACCACCAATCAAGGACTATACAGGGTGGGACTGAATGTTCTGGCAACATGTGTATAGTAGAGGATTGCAAATTCGATCATCAATAGGAGGAAAGGACCTCGGCCTTGTGAAGGTTCTGTGCCCCAGTGTAGGGGAATGCCAGGGCCAATAAGTGGGAGAGGGTGGGGTAGCAGGCATGGGGAGGGGAGAGGCAAAAGGAGTTTGTTCTTGTTGTTTTTGTTTGTTTGTTTGTTTTTTGGAGGGGAACCTGGGAAAGGGAAAATTTACATGTAAATAAAGAAAATATCTAAAAAAAATAAAAAAAATCAACATAAGGAGCAAAACTAAAAAAAAAAAAAAAGAGCCCTCTTCCCTATTTGTAAAATGGGTGAAACCTTCCTATCTCCCTGGTTTTCTGTACAGATTAATAATCAAAAGCTTATATGACATGTCTTGTTCAGTGAATTCTTGCTGCATCTCCCCCCTTTCCAGTGCTTACTTTAATTACTTGAAAAATCCAATCAATATATTTCAACCATATTAACTCCTAATTCCTCTCAGAACCAACCCTTTTCCTACCTACTCAGCTTTGTGTCTCTCCCAACTTTCTTATTTTTTTTTTAATAAGAATCCAGTTTAGGCTGGCCACATAGTTTTGGATGTGGAGCCATCCCCTGGAGCATGATCCACTTACCAAGCACGACATCCCTAAAGAAAGCTGACTCTCCCTTCCTCACCAGCTGTGAACTGCCAATAGCTCCTCAAGTTTATCTTTTTGCTAATCATTTCAACTGATATTTTTTAGGAAATTGATGGGACTAAGTAATTACTAAAATTCTTGATTATCAAAAGCAAGGCACGGTACCAGATGTACGCTGAGTGTTTAGAGGATGGGTACACTTATGACTTCCAGGTACTTCAAGGCATAGAAGAGAGAATAAGCTGGTAAATTCTTTTTTTTCTTTATTTACATGGCAAATGACATCTCCTTTCCTGGTTTCCCCTATGAAAATAATAAAAAAATAAATAAAATTAAAAAAACCTGTTCCCTCCCCTCTCCCCCTGCTCACCAACCCACCTTCTCCTGCTTCCTAGCTCTGGCATTAGCCTACACTGGGGCATAGAATCTTCACAGGGACAAGGCTCTCTCCCATTGATGACTGACTAGGCCATCCTCTGCTACATATGCAGCTGGAGCCATGAGTCCCACCATGTGTGCTCTTTGATTGGTGGTTTAGTCCCTGGGAGCTCTGAGCATACTAGTTAGTTTATATTGTGTTTCTTACTAAGGGGCTACGAATCCTTCAGCTCCTTGGGTCCTTTCTCTAGCTCCTTTATTGGGGACCCTGTGCTCAGTCCAATGGATAGCTGTGAGCCTCTACTTCTGTATTAGTTGGGCACTGGCAGAGCCTCTCAAGAGACAACTATATCAGGCTCCTATCAGCCAGCACTTGCTGGCATCCACAATAGTGTCTGGATTTGATGATTGAATATGGGAAGGATTTCCAGGTAGAACAGTTTCTGGATTGTCCTTCCTTCATTCTCTGCTCTAGTTTGTCTCTGCAACTCTTTCCATAGGTATTTTGTTCCTCCTTTTAAGAAGGAATGAATTATCTACACTTTGGTCTTCATTCTTCTTGAGTTTCTTGTGGTTTAGGGATTGTATTTTGGGTATTCCTAGCTTTTGGGCTAATATCCACTTATCAGAGAGTGCATACCATGTGTGTTCTTTTGTGATTGGGTTACCTCACTCAGGATGATATTCTCCAGATCCATCCATTTCCCTAAGATTTTTATAAATTCATTGTTTTTAATAGCTGAATAGTACTCCATTGTATAGATGTACCACCATTTCTGTATCCATTCTTCTGTTGAGGGACATCTGGGTTCTTTCCAGCTTCTGGCTATTATAAATAAAGCTGCTATGAACATAGTGGAGCATGTGTCCTTATTACATGTTGGAGTATCTGCTGGATATATGCCCAGGAGTGGAATAGTTTGGACCTCTGGTAGTACTATGTCCAATTTCAGGAGGAATTGCCAAGCTGATTTCCAGAGTGATTGCACCAGCTTGCAATCCCACCAGCAATGAAGGAGTGTTCCTCTTCTCCTCAACCTCACCAGCACCTGAGTTTTTGATCTTAGCTATTCTGACTGGTATGAGGTGGAATCTCAGGGTTGTTTTGATTTGCATTTCCCTGATGATTAAGAATGTTGAACATTTCTTTAGATGCTTCTGGGCCATTC
>JADRCD010236970.1:5367-20446 GCA_019843815.1 Montemys delectorum
TTTTTTTTTTAAGATTTATTTATTTATTTTATATGTATAGCTGTCTTCAGACACACCAGAAGAGGGCATCGGATCCCATTATAGATGACTGTGAGCCACCATGTGGTTGCTGGGAATTGAATTCAGGGCCTCTGGAAGAGCAGCCAGTGCTCTTAACCACTGAGCCATCTTTCCAGCCCTTTCCTTTTCTTTTCCAAGCCATTCAGTAAACAAATCCTCCTGGGGTCCACCATATCCTAGGCTGGGCTTTGGGATGCAGAGAGAAAGCTGGTCCAGGATGGTCTCTAGAGATGCTCACATGCTCCAGGCTGAGCGGAGGGTGAGTAGTAGGAGATAACCTGTCTCGAACAATGGAACTAGTAATTACCAGGTCCCAACATCTAAGAGTGAGAGGTTTGCAAACATTATCTCGAATTCTTACAGGAAAAACCTCAGGGAGAGAATCCTTATCTCCACTTTAAAGATAAGGAAAAGTAAAACCTAAGCATCAGGAAGTTGTGGAATTTAGCCCAGGCCACCCAGCCAGAACTAGCAGAACAAAATGCAAACCAAGGCTTGAACAAGGCCACTCAGCTCTGGTGGATCTGTCATCCTGTGGATCCCAGGGCCCCTTTCAGTATGAACAGAATTTAAAACGAAGGAAGGAAGGAAGGAAGGAAGGAAGGAAGGAAGGAAGGAAGGAAAGAAGGAAAGAAGGAAGAAAGGAAGGAAGGGGAGAAAGAAGGAAAGGAAGGAAGGAAGGAAGGAAGGAAGGAAGGAAGGAAAGAGAGAAGGAAGGAAGGGAGGGAGGAAAGAAGGAAGGAAGGGAGGGAGGGAGGAAGGAAGGAGAGAAGGAAGAAGGGACGAGCCATGAACTTAACTCACACAGCACCCTCAGCCAGCTTGTCTGCACTGTACACAGAAAGTACACACTGTAGACAGAAAGTCAAGCATGGGTTGCTCACCTCTGAGATTCTATACAGACTGGGGTCGCAGGGCCCAGAACAATGGAGGATGAAAGTTCAACCCCAGCTAACCTGATGTGATGAACTAAAAGTCCTGGAAGTCAGAGAGACTTTGAGAATCCCAGCTGAAAGGCTATTTACCACATCCCACGCTGCAAACTGCCGGCGACCAGCTGCGTACCTATTAAATCTAAGTACGATAGACTTGAGTGTTTATGTCGACGGATGACTCTTCCTCCGCTCCTTATGGTGGTAGTGAAAGTGGCGAAATCATACCCTGGTAATGACGTTGTAAACTGGTGCTGCCTGTTTGGCAAATACAACGTGTAGCAACGACTGTGAAGTGTTTTATCGCCTGGGACAGAGTCATGCTGTGTGCAGGAGGCAGTCCTGAAGAGGTGATTCAACAGACGAGAAGCATCACATACACAGAAGTGTCTACTACGTCTGAAAGTGGGAAATATTGAAAGCGCTGAGTAGAAATGGTGACATGGTGACTTTATGAAGACTCATATGCCTAAGTTCACCTGCTTGAGGGTCAGGGGTTAAGAACATGATCTCTGGGACTTACGGCTGGTGTAATTGACTGTGAGACTCTGGGAACGCTGACTAGCTGCTGAATGCCTCTATTTCCTCACCCGGAGAGATGGAGATGATAACAGTATCTACTCCATGGGGTTTCTGCGAAGATCAAATGACTTAATTACATTCATTAGAGGGCTTTTAATAGTGACTCTCCACAGATTGATATCACTGTTTTTAATATGCAAATGAAAAAGCCTGATACTCCCACTTCATCTAACATAAGGCTGTCTTGTTCTCCTCCTCAGGCCTTGATACCCTTGGATAAATCCAAGACCCTCAGGACATTTCTCCAGCCCTATTTGCAGTCAGTACAGTTTTGGTTTTGGGTTTTTTGGGTTTTTTTCTCCAGACGTAAGGAGAAAGGAGTGCTCAGCTCGCAGATACTGTCCATCCGATGTGGTGCCTGTGGTTGTTATTCTGTTGTCATTGAGACAGGTAACCCACAGGCCTTCTTCTTTTTAATTTTTACTCTGCGTGTGTGTGTGTGTGTGTGTGTGTGTGTGTGTGTGTGTGTGTTGTGTATTGCACATGGTCACAGTGCTCATGTGGACATCACAGGGGTCAGCCCTTCCCTTCCATCAGATGATGTTCTGAGGATCGAACTCAGGTTGTCAGACGTGGCAGCAAGCCCTTTTAACCACCTGGCCATCTTGCTCATCTCCAGTGTCATTCTCGAATTTCCACTAATCATCACTAGCCCTGTCCCCTCCCCTCAAAAAGCCCTGACGTAATTACAGCAGATGGACCATTGAAATAGATTGGAGGGTCCACTCACTCGATCACACGACTTAGGACAGGCATTCGAACAGCAAGTCAGTGGAGGTGTGGACCAGTAAAATGTTATTATATGAAGTTGAGTCAATTGGGGTTCCATGAAAGAGAGAGGTGGGAAGGAGGAAGGAAGGAAAGAAGGAAGGAAGGAAGGAAGGAAGGAAGGAAGGAAGGAAGGAAGGAAGGAATTAGATCCTTCACAACATACACAGATGACATCTTGGATTATAAATATAAAGACAAAAGTGATTGCTATAATACAGATTTTAAAAGGAAGGGCTAGAGAGATGGCTCATCAGTTAAAACCACTTGCTGCTCTTGCAGAGGGTCTGAGCTCTGTTCCCAATGCCCAAGCCAATCGGGCCACAAACCACCTTTAATTCCAACTCCAGGGAACACATGCTTTCTTCTGACCTCTGAAGGAACCTGCATTCAAGTGCACATACCCTGCACCTCATAGTTAAAAATAAAATAAATCTTTAAAATTTTCTAAAAGAAAACATAGCCGAGCCAGGCAGTGGTGGCACACAACTTTAATCCCAGCTCTTGGGAGGCAGAGGCAGATGGATTTCTGAGTTCGAGCCCAGCCTGGTCTACAGAGTGAGTTCCAGGGCAGCCAGGGCTATACAGAGAAATGCTGTCTCAAAAAAAAAAAAAAAGAAAAGAAAAGAAAAAGAAAAAGAAAACAAAAAAGAAAACATAGTAGAATATCTTCATGTACTTAGTGTAAGCATCAGTTTCCAAAATAAAATACAAAGAAGTATAAACTAACAAATAACTTGGTAGGCAATTTCATTAAGGTGAATTACTTCTAATAACCAAAAGACCAAAATCATAAGATCAAGAAGGGAAACCACAGATTGGTAGAGATAACTTAAGATACACATATCTGGGCTGGTGAGATGGCTCAGTGGTTAAGAGCTCTAACTGCTCTCTCCGAGATCATGAGTTCGGATCCCAGCAACAACATGGTGGCTCACAACCATCCTTAATGAGAAACAAATAAAAACCTATGGGCCAGAATGGGGCTGGAGTGAGAAGGGAGGGGGGGATATGTATGTATATGAATAGTCTGTGTCACTTACAAGAGCTAAGAGATAACAACCTGGATGGCCACCAATGGCAGTGTGACATTGTATCTATAGGATACAATGACAAAAGACAAGGTACTGTCTACAAGATACAAGAAGGGTGTATGTCACAGACATAAAGAGTCTTTGGTTCCATTTCTATGAGGGTTCGAATGAGGAACCTGGGCAATGGAAGGAGAATTATGGGGGCCATTGGCTGGGAAGGGAACCTTCTGCAGAAATGGATCTGATCCATTTATTAATCTATTCTAGATTTCTTTTTATTTCTGTTTTATTTTAGAGATAGTGTCTCTTTGTGTCGTGAGAAGATTCAAACTCATGATCCTCTTGCCTCAGCCACTACACTGCTGAGTGGACAAATGTAGGCGAGGCTATTATATCTGGGCCTGGGTGTAGCCTTCATTTGGATCCAGGGAGTGGCTTCAAGAGTGCCTTCAGTCTAAAAATGATTAAAACAACTGGAATGAATTCCAGTTAGTAACCAAACTCTATATTGGTGCATTTTGTGTATATTAGTCTTAATGGGTTTTTTTTCCCAGTGTCCTCTTTCTCCTCTCTTTATTTTTCTCCTCTTTGTGTATCTCTAAAGTTTGAGAATTGTGTGTGTGTGTGTGTGTGTGTGTGTGTGTGTGTGTGTGTGTGTATTTGACCATGTTGGTTTGATTGATTGACTCTACTTCCTCATGTATGAATTATCTTAGTTCTCAGATGAGGCTTCTTTGGACTTTAGAAATCTGTTGAGCTTACGTTGATTGGTGACACTGTTTCAGTAGCCTCCTCTCATTGTGGAGAGGACATGCTAGTTGGCCCTGGTAGATGTCTATCAGAATGGAGAGTCCTGGTCCCTTGAGGGCTCTTGAGTGTACTCTGCACTCTATCTGGGATAGATGCTGTCTTTCCAGAGAGACGAGGGAGGAGGGAGAGCAGACAAGTGCAGCTGCACAGGCCGGCCTCCCCTGGTTCCTAAGCTTGCATTTATTAGAAATTCAAAGTTCTCCACCCAGGTCATCAAAATCAGAAAGTCCGGGCGGGCCCTCAGTCTGCTTTCACCCATCTTCTAGGTCCCGTGGCTTGAGACTGAGAGGGACTGTCCCAGAGAATGTCCCAGTTAACTTCCCAAACAACCGCTGAGGTTTGGTCATCCCTGCGGCTGTCAATCGCTATTTCCCAGTTTTTGGTAGACTCTTGGCACTTTTTTTTTTTTTTTTTTAAAAAAAAAAAACATAGTCCAGTCTGACTTGGAACTCATGACCCTCTTACCTCTGTCTCCTGAGTGTTGTTGAGATTTATAGGCATGTGCCACCACGCCCAGCCTTGTCATGGATACTCTTAAAAGTTTTAATTGTAAAATAGACAGCAAGGAGTTTGCCACCATTACCATTCGAGTGTCTACAGGCCAGTAGTGTCTAAGTTCATTATTACACACCCAACCTGTGAAGCTCTTCATCTTGCAGAATTGAAGCCCTGTACCCATTAAGCAGAAGATTATTCCATCACTCTATAAGTTCAAATCAAGTTTTTTTTAAAAAAAAAAAAATTTTTTTGAGACAAAGTCTTACTATGTAGTTTAGGCTGGCCTTGAACTTCAGATCCTCCTGCCTCGGTTCCCAGAGTGGTAGGATTATAGGTGCCTGGCACCATGCCTGAGTTTAGCGGATATTTTGGTTTATTTTTGTGTGTATGTACATGTGGAGGTCAGAGAGCAACTGTGAGGAGCTGTTTCTCTTCTTCCATCTTTTATATGGGTCCTGAGTATTGAAGATGGGTTTCCAGGCCTGTGGGGTAAGGCACCTCAGAAGGGAACCTACTGAGCCATCTCACTAGCCCTTTAGTGGATTTTTGGGTTTTTTGGGTTTTTTTTTTTTTTTTTTTTTTTTTTGAGACAGGGTTTATGTATCCCTGGCTGTCCTGAAACTCACTCTATAGACAGACTGGCCTTGAACTCCAAGATCCACCTGCCTCTGCTTCCCGAGTGCTGGGATTAAAGGCATGTGCCATCCTTTAATGGGGTTTTAAAAGCACATTTTTTTTCGAGACCCCTCCCCAAGGTTATTTATTTATTTGACATAGGGTCTCACGTATCCCGGGCAGTTTGGGATGACCTTCAACTTTTTTTTTTTCTTCTTCAAGACAGGGTTTCTCAGTGTATCCCTGACTGTCCTGGAACTCACTCTGTAGACCACGCTGGCCTCCAACTCAAACATCTGCCTGCTTCTGCCTCCCAAGTGCTGGGATTAAAAGCGTGGGCCACCACTGCCCGGCAACCTTCAACCTTTGATCCTTCTGCCTCTTAAAGCTGTGAATACAGCAGTGGGCCGCTTTGTCCTGTTCTTTTGAAGTTTTTTAGTTTTTAAAAGCACATTTGGCCTATCAAATGCTATTTTGGGGGAATTTGAGATCAGTAGGTGCATTTGTTTGTATATCACTTTAAAAACTTCATGATGATAAAATATATGATCATAACATAAAATATACGTGATACATGCAGTTCCAAGCATTTGTAGGCAAAGTTTGCAGGCACAGTTCTGTGCATTCAGAGTGTCACACTGCCATCAACACAAAGCACTCTTCACCTCCTCAGACTGACTTCTGAGATTCTGTGCTCATCCAACACATCCCCCACCCCTACTCCAGCACCCTATCGCCTCCCCGCTACCTTGTTCCTATGAACTTAACTCATAGACAATGCATATAGCTCTGTCTATGTGGCTGGATGCTTTTATTGGATGTAGTGGGGTGTGTGTGTGTGTGTGTGTGTGTGTGTGTGTGTGTCCCCCTCCTTTGAAAATCTGAAGATTATTCCACCATTGTATAAACTTCCCTTCCTTTGGACCTAACCTTGAGTGTGCCCAGCACATTTAGGTTGCTCAAGTGTGTTGGCTGTAGTGACCAATGCTGCTAAGAACACAGGCATGGAAATGTGTTCTCATGTCCCCACTTGCAATTCTTTTGGGACTAAAGTGGAGTCACTAGGTCACATGGTGCTGCTTCCAGTTTTGGGTCTTTTGTTTGTTTTGTTTGTTTCTTTTCTTTTCTTTCCTTTTTTTTTTTTTTCTTTTTTTCAAGACAGGGTGTCTCTGTGTAGCCCTGGCTGTCCTGAAACTCACTCTGTAGACCAGGCTGGCCTCGAACTCAGAAATTTGCCTGCTTCTGCCTCCCAAGTGATGGGAATAAAGGTATGCCCCCATTACACCTGGCTACCCAGTTTAAGCTTTTAAAGCTGCCTCATTTTATAGTCTCACCAGTGGTGTGTGAGAGTTCCAATTTTCTTTATGTCTTTTGGCACTAGTTCTTATAATTAAACAGTCATCTGTGCGTGTGTGTGTGTGTGTGTGTGTGTGTGTGTGTGTGTGTACTTATTTGTAGTGAGAGAGTACCACAGGCCTTTCTTAATTGGTCTCCACCTTATTTTATTTAAACATTTACTTCTGTTTTTATTTAAGCATATGGGTCTCTCTGCGTCTATGCTATGTGAGTATGGGTACCCCTGGAGGACAGAAGAGGGTGGCAGGTCCCCTGGAGCTACATAGGCAATTGTGACAACTCGGAAGGTGGGTACTAGGAACGGAACTTGGGTCTTCGGGAAGAGTAGCAAGAGCTCTCAATTGCTCAGCCATCACTTCATCCGCTCCACTTAATTTTTCCAAACGAGGTCTCTCTGACTGACCATCAAAGTCCAGGAATTGTCCCCGTCACCCCAGGGCTGGGCTTACAGATGAGTGTCAGCATAGCTGGCTTTTTATGTGGGTTTGGGGCACCTGAACTTGGCACCTCATGCTTGCAAAGCAAACATCTTACAGCTGAGCCATTTCCCCACCAAAGTTTCCCTGAGTGTGAGGTGACTCTGGGTTCACCCTTTACTACATTGTTGTGCGGTTCTTTCCCACATACATTGGGGATTTTTCATTTTGATGGAGTTCAGTGAGTTATTTTTCTCCTTTATGCCTTTGGTGTCTTAAGAAAATCAAGGTCATGAAGCTTCTTGGTATTATTTTCTCCTCTGCACACTCTGTACACTCCTCTGTACACCCCCCCCCCAGTACTAGTTTTCAACTACCCACTACTTATACGAAGTATCTAACTAGCCCAGCTCCCTTCCCTGCCACTTAGCACGAATGTTTAAAACCTGGCTCTTTGGCTATGAATCCAGACTATAGATGATGCTGTCTGATAAAAGACTACAGCAAACCGAAAGAAGGTCAAAAAAGTGGGCATGACAGGCTAGAGAGGCAGCTTAATGCTGAAGAACTAAGAGTTTGAATGCTTCTTCTTCGGAGGACTCTAGTTCCCAGCACACATGCCCAGTGGCTCACAAACATATAGCTCCAGCTCTAAGGGAGCCAATGCTCGATTCTGGACTCTGCAGGTACTTACCATGTGTGCACATCTCTCCTCACACATGATTACAAATACAATAAATCTCAGCTATCCTCTTAGTCACTCAAAGAGACCATCATATCTTTATTTTGTCTACAAAGTCCCTGGAGATTGTCTTACAATGAAAACTCTGAGTCAGCTGCTCTAGAAGGGGACAAGAGAAGGACCCACCAGGAATTGACTAATTCCCTCCGGGGTATTAAGCCAGACAGCAAACAGCGCCCGCAGGATCCCCACTAGACCCCAGATCTGCCACAGACAACCTCGAGGATCTCCATCTCAACTCTCACCATGCCTCAGTTTCTCCATCTGAGTTCCTCGATTCTCATTTCCATCTACAAATTATTTGAGCCAATCACATTATTTCCATAGAATGCTCACACGCAACAAGTAGTTCTTCAGTTCAGAGAATGACCTAGGCCCTGTTTAACCACTTAACAAGCTAGATAGCAGCCCCGCCCCGCTTCTGTGGAAGTCTGATAGGAAAGACAAGCAAACTAAAGATGGGAGAGAGGCTGGTAAATAAATACGCTGATAGGAAAGCCAAGGTAACTATGCAAACGAATGGAAAATGACCGTTGGAAGTGACTAAGGGGGGGGGGGGGGTCTTTCCTCCAGGGAACTGTTTTTCAGATTGTCACCTGAGAGATGAGGTGGGAGAGAGGTGACACTGGCCAAGGCAAGTGGAGAGTAAAAAACATGGCAGAAGGACCTGAGCAAGAAGAAACACGAAGCTCAGTCAGGACCAAGAGTAGTTCGAGAACACAGATGATCAGTGGTGTGAAAAGCACAGAGGTCTTGGGCTTCCCGGGGCACTGGGTGCCTCACACACCACAGGTGTGGGCATCTCTCTAGGACAAGCCCTGTGGTGCCTGAAGAAAGGGCTGGGGTGGAATTGGAATTTAGGAAGATCACTTCTGCTAGTGTGCAGAGATTAGGCCAGGGGGCCCAAGACCAAAGGTAAGGACATCAGCAAAAGGTCTTATAAGAGTCTGAGTAAGAGACGGTGAAAAGCCCAACCAGGGACAGTCATGATGGGAAAGGAGATAACCTGAAGAATCAGGACAGACGTGGGAGGGAAATGGGCAGACTGGGTGAGGCAAGTGAGTAGCAAAACCGAACAAAAGTCCTAGTGGCTAATGAACGTGCACACACTTATATCCTATTCACGTGTCTGTGGGTTCACTAGGCTCAAGCTTGCCCAGCTGGCCTTGGTCAAAATCAGGTTTGCTCCAAGCAGCTTCCATCCAGGGGTCCAGACAGAAGGCCTATCAGCCACCTGTAGCATCTGTGGCTTTGGAGACCCCAGCACACGAGAGCCCGTTAGAAAATGTCACATGGCCATTCCCTTGTTCAGAGCAAGACCCATAGAGGAGCCAAGGCTAAGAAAGAGACTCTCTGAGCAGAAATGCTGAGGGACTGTGGGTACTACATAACAATAATATATTCTAGAACAGGAAGCCAGACCAGCTCCAGGGAGGCACCCACTGAAGGAAAGAGCAGAGCAGAGGGGGGAAAAAAGCCTCTCTGGGGAGGCTGGAGAAGATGAAGAGAACCTTCAGGAGCATACTGAGTGCATTGCCACTGAGATGCTGAGATGTTCCAGTGGAGGTATCAAAAAGACATCTGGAGAGATGCTCCCCGGGGCTCAGTAATGATGGGCTGAGATCGTCTTGGTGAGTCATGAGCATGAGGTTGGTCAGGAGAAGGGATGAGATCATCCAGGGAGAATATGCAGAGTTAGAAGTGAAACAGGCCTAGCACAGCACAGTCGGAATTTCAAAGTAAGGTTCTTGGGAAAAAAGACACCTGCAATGAGACTAGGAATATGGTTTCTAGAAACTAAGAATGGAGTAGGTGAAGAGAGAGTGCTCAAGAGATTCAAGCACCGAAACAAAACTCAAGGGTTCTGACAACCAGAGACCAACTTCAGAGGCTTAGGGTAGTCAAAGACTCCTAGGCTTCCTACCTGGGAGTGTATGTAGCTCAGTTTCAGAGCACTTGCCCAGCATGTGTGACTAAGATAGACTGTAAGACAACAAATGATAGGGATTGGAGACGTGGTTCAGCAGTTAAGAGCACTTACGCTCTTCTAGAAGGTCCAAGTTCAGCCAAGCATTGGTGGTGCATGCCTTTAATCCCAGCACTTGGGAGGCAGAGGCAGGAGGATTTCTGAGTTTGAGGCCAGACTGGTCTACAGAGTGAGTTCCAGGACAGCTAGGGCTACACAGAGAAACACTATCTCAGAAAATCCCCCCCCCAAAAAAAAGATCCAAGTTAGACTCCCAGACCTGGCATTTCATGACCACCTGTAACTCCAGCTGCAGGAAGAGCTCACAGGACATTGACCTTCTGGCCTGTACCAAAGATGTACACACACATGTGAGCATACACAGACAGACAGACAGACAGACAGACAGACAGACAGACAGACAGACAGACATGGACACAAATGGAAACTGACATAGACACATACCAATTTTTTAAGATAGCAAATGAGGGTTGGGGATTTAGCTCAGTGGTAGAGGTCTTGCCTAGCAAGCCCAAGGCCCTGGGTTCGGTCCTCAGCTCTGGAATATAAAAACAAAAAACAAGGTAACCAAAGATGACAAATGTGAAAAAAAATGATTTAAAAAAAAAAAGACAGCAAATGTGAAAACACTTTCAAAGGGACCCAATAACCTGCCCCTACCCTTGTAACTATTCTTCAAGGATAGAGGATGGACCCAAGAACTCAGGAAGATCACTTCTGCCATGGTGCAGAATAGCCCAGATAGAACTGGAGGACACCAGGAAAAACACTGACCAAGCTACAGATAGAAGGCTAAGTCCCTCTGGAGCATCACTCAACGTACATGTTTCCTGTTGCGGAGCATGCAAACCTGAGTGCAGCACCTTCTCAGAGTGAGCACAGCTGTGTGAGCAGCTGCATCCCCCGAAGCCCTCCATCTGCCCCCTCTGTTTGCTGATGCCCTGAACCCCAAAAGTTTGGAGCTAGCGAGTTTCCTGTATAGGAAGCTTCCAAGCCCTCACAGCTCCTCCTCACCCCCCAAGCCTTCCTCAGCTCACTAAGTTTCCTTGGTTCATCTGTTCTTCCTTCTGGTTGTCATCCTTTGAACCAACTTGTTTGGAGAGCTCATGTGTCCTATGCTGTACACAGGGGGCAGGGAGAGAATACAAAGGCAAGTGGCACCAGACTTCAAGCTAAAAAGGCAGGCGTGCCCAAGGGCAGTTGGCATACAGTATGGTGACCATAATGACGGAGTGGTGCTGGGTCTGGGTGGAGAGAGCGTGTGCATGAACGGTCAGGCGGCAGCACTTAGGAAAATAACTGGAACTGTGTGGGCGAGATCAGCAGGACTTCCAAGTCAGATGGGATGGAAGAGAGAGGACTGGCTTTCTCTTTGTTGCATTACGGACTTCTGTAGATGAACTTGGTAGCTCACAGCTTATTGTAGGCAGAAAAACTGAAGCCCTGGCTTTCAAGAGAAGTCAGAGCAACAGTGCTGCAGCTGAACAGTAGAGGGCGCCGAAGTCTTGTGCTTGACGCTAAAATAATGCACCCCTCTGGCACCACCACCCCGCAAAAAAATTTCATGAAAGTTCTCTGAAAATAGATAAGGACGCAGATGAAGCCCTGAGAGTGTACTGAGTATGGTCAGAGTCACACAGCCTCTCAGTAGCAGAGCCAGCCTGGTTCCCCCAAGCTCATTCAAGTCACTCTGTGCCACTCTCAATTTTCCCAAAAATCTCAGTTCCTAAAATCCAGGTGCTTCTATGCATCTTTTTGTTTTAATTTCCTTCTCTCTTTTTCTTTAAGAGATGGTGAAGGGAAAATTATCTATGGTGTACAGGCGTATGTACGTATAAATGTCTTACAAATAGCGTAGGATTGGCCTGTGTGTTTCTTTTCTTCCTGCCTCTGAACAAAGTTGGCGGGCGGCTCAAAACATGGTATCCTCTTTTGGCATGCCATTGTACATGCAGGCAGAATGCTGTATAGATAATAAATAAATAAGTTTTTTTGTTTGTTTGGTTGGTTGGTTTTTGGTTTTTGGTTTGTTTGTTTGGGTTTTTTTCATTTTTTTGAGACAGGCTTTCTCTGTGTAGCCCTGGCTGTCCCAGAACTCACTCTGTAGACCAGGTTGGCCTCGAACTCAGAAATCTGCCTGCCTCTGACTCTCAAGTGCTGGGATTAAAGGAGTGCACCACCACTGCCTGGCTTTCTTTCTTTTTAAAACTTATTTATAGCCAGGCGGTGGTGGCGCTCACCTTTAATCCCAGCACTTGAGAGTCAGAGGCAGGCAGATTTCTGAGTTCGAGGCCAACCTGGTCTACAGAGTGAGTTCTGGGACAGCCAGGACTATACAGAGAAACACTGTCACGAGAAACAAAAACAAACAAACAAAAAAAGATAAAAAGAAAGGAAAGAGAGAGAGAAAAAGAGAGAAAGAGAGAAAGAACACAAGAAAGAAAGAAAGAAAGAAAGAAAGAAAGAAAGAAAGAAAGAAAGAAAGAAAGCGAGAGAACACAGGTCAGAGGGTCCCAGGACCACCGCTCTTTCTAGTATTCTCTTCTGAACTAGAGGAGGTAACATCTCATCGCTTTTCGAGGGATTCAGAGTTTGCCAAGTTCACTCCCCCTTTGTCAGAAGTTGCTCATAAACACAGGAATCCCCGTGGACCATCTCAGGCACATATTAGACACAGCTCTTATCTCTACTTCAGGGCTTACAGGCCCATGATGCCAAGCCTCTTCGTTCTCTCTCAGATGCCCTCTACTGAAAGCCAATGGGGCCTAGCTAGGTAGGCTGGTATATGTGGAGCTTCTTGAAAAGAAGGCAAAATTATGACAACTGGAAGATGGTAGGAGGTGCCCAACACATGTGGGCTAGAGGAGGGAGCACCTCACAGCTCCAGACTCAGTTGCCTACCACTTTAGTAAGGTACAGTACACGGTCCTCCTTTCCCTGCATCCAACCTCCCGGGAAGCTGGGGCCGGTCCCTGCAAATAGGTTCTGTGTCTGTGTTTTCTCTGACCCCAGTTCCTGGCACAGAGCCTGGGAGAGAAGACCTCACTCAGTCAATGTTTGTTAAATTGAATTGAACCGAGCTGCACGGAGGCCAGAATTATTGACCTTTCCAGGCAATGTTTTTGTTTTCCTGTCTTTGCAGGAAGCACAGGGCACACTCAAAGAGGTAATTGGAGAGTGTGTCGTGGAGAGATTACTGAGAAAGGGCTGAACAGGTTCAAGGAAATAAAGATGAGAAAGTGTGCAGGCATCTGCAGGCATGGGAAGCAGTTACTCCTCCCCAAACTTGAAGGCTCGGAGGAAGAGATCTGGGGAAGAGCATGGCAAGCTGCCAAAAGGCAGCCAGTGGGCGGGGTGAAGTAAAAAAACTCATCCCACATTCTCCCTTCTTCATTCTCTTATATCCTGATGTTGTCTCTTGCTGTTTGGACCCAAATAGAAGCCAAAAAAGCCCAGGGTACAAGCCATAAAAGGCAGCTTCTCTGGGCTTAGAGCAAAGGGTTGAAAAATCAAGAACATACATGGATGGGGCAATGAGGAATGCCTGACACAAGATAAACACTCTCCACTCTGCAGTGGCATCAGAACTGCTTCTCTTTTTCTTGTTGGTTGGTTGGTTGGTTGGTTGGTTTTGAGACAGGGTCTATCTATATAGCTCTGGTTCTCCTTGAATTTTCTCTGTAGACCAGGCCAGCATCAAACTCACAATGATCTACTTGCCTCTGCCTCCCGAGTGCTAGGATTAAAGGCACACTCTACCACCTTATAACAAACAGTCTATGGTCCTGTAGTGGTTGGTGATGTCAACTTGATAGAATTTAGAAATCACCTAGGAGATGGGCCTCTGGACTTGCCTATGGGGGGGAATTAGCTTAACTATGTTAGTTAAGTGAGATAGGAAGACCCACCCACTGTGGGCGGCGCCATTCCCTGACTGTGTAAGTGGAGAAATGCAGCTGAGCAGCAGCAGGAACCCATTTGCTTTCCAGTCATGATCGTGGGTATGATCTGACTAGCTGCTTCACGTTCCTGCAGCCTTGACTTCTTTACTGTGATGCACCACACCCTGGAACTATGGACCAAAATACAAACCCTTATTTTCTGTCAGGGTATTTTATCACAGCAACAGAAAAAGAACTAAGGCATGCCCCTTCTGTTCTTCTCTGACCCTTGTAAGAGCAGACCATTCATGTTCCATTTGCCTCTACATCCTAATGCATTCAGAGTATCTTCTAGCCACCATAGGTGGGTGGGTAGGTGAGATAAATCAAATTATTGGATGAGAGCCGGGCGGTGGTGGCGCACGCCTTTAATCCCAGCACTTAGGAGGCAGAGGCAGGCGAATTTCTGAGTTCGAGGCCAGCCTGGTCTACAGAGTGAGTTTCCAGGACAGCCAGGACTACACAGAGAAACCCTGTCTTGAAAAAAAAAATTATTGCATGAGAAGGGATTGTCCAGGAGAAAATACCAAGCAAACGATATCATTAAGCTCGCTAATTTAACAGAGGAAAAGTTAGACTTTGGTGGAACTAGAAGAGTATTCCAGATAGGCCCACATGTTCTGTGTCCAAGTGCCAATTAAGAACAATTCCAGGCTGGAGAGAGGGGTCAAGAGTTAGGCAAGTACTCCCTTGTAGAGGACCAGAGTTCAGTTTCCGTCCATCCAGCTGCAGGGCATCCAGTGTCTCTGAAGACACCTGCACTCATGTGTATTAACCCTTATATAAACATATACACATCAGTAAAAATAATAAGAATTGGCCTTTAGAAAAAAGAAAAGCCTCGCAGCTCAGGACCTCTGGATCATGTCCAGAGACAGCATTTCATCAAATGGTTCTTTCAGGCTCTATGGGGAAGAGTCTCGGAATTCCTAGGTGCTGCTGTTTCCTAGGAACAGCTGTATGAGGGTACCTTTTCTATGGAATTACTTTCTCTTACAAAAGAAATATGAGACCCCCATACTAATGCAGGTCAGTCCCTCTGGACCAGTACTTCCAATTCAAGGTTGTCATGTAAATCTCTCAAAAGAGAAAATTAACTATCCGTCACCCCGTGTTGACACTGAATAGGAAGCCACTCCCAAGCAGGGTGGTGGCTTTAATCTCAGCACTTGAGAGGCAGAGGCAGGTGGATTTCTGAGTTCGAGGCCAGCCTGGTCTTCAGAGTGAGTTCCAGGACAGCCAGAGCTATACAGAGAAACCCTGTCTTAAAAAAGAAGAAGAAGAAGAAGAAGAAGAAGAAGAAGAAGAAGAAGAAGAAGAAGAAGAAGAAGAAGAAGA
>JADRCD010236970.1:20456-35571 GCA_019843815.1 Montemys delectorum
GAAGAAGAAGAAGAAGAAGAAGAAGAAGAAGAAGAAGAAGAAGAAGAGGAAGCAGTCACTCCCAAAAGCCAATGTACTTTGCATTTTTCTCCTTCCTCTGGGACATAGAGTCACCTGGGACAATCTCTGCAGTGGAAGTAGAATTACAAACCACACAAGCCCATCCTAAACCCCACTGCATCCTATCTTCCAACACACCTATGCAAATCTCAAAGCCAGCTCCAAAACCAAAGCAGAAGGGCTTCCCTCTGCTTTTCATAGAAGAAACTACAAAGCCACGTGGCAAAGAACGTGGTTATAGAGGAGCCCAGGACATAGATAGACAACTGACCACTTCCCTCATTCTCGAGACAGAGCTGTAGCGACATGGTCCTCCTAAGAGCAGATACCAATGACTTCACTCTTTGCCTCTCCTCACATAAAAACGCTATGAAACAAAGGTCTTCTATGGATCCTTGGGACCTAGAGCCACACATGGCGTCTTGTTATTGTTAATCACTACTTGCCTAGTGGATAAAAGAGTAAATGTCCTTTGACGCCTCTTCCTCAAGCTCTTACATCCCAAAGACTGACATCTTAAATTAGGTGGCTTGGTGACTGTGATGTATGATAGTCTGGACTCTGTCCCCTGTGGAGGTGACTGCACACTATCATCAGAAGCATAATCCTTTCAAAGGTGTGCTTTACCATGTTGCCTGCATCTGAAGAGTGGGGGTAGGTAGGAACTGGTAGATGAATCAAGAGGTTGCTTTCAAGAGGCCAAAGATGATGATCCATGTAGGTCTAGGAACAGAAAGCAGAGCTTAGAAAGGTGCGAGAAGTATTGTGTGAGTCGAACGGAGATACTATATCATTTTCTGTGATGGAGAGTGGACAGTATTACTATGTAGGGCTTGGGGTCTGGGCAACTGGGAAAAGAGCCAACAGATACAGAACAAGTTTTATGGGGCAAAACTTATCAGTCAGTTTGAGGCTTGTGTTTGAAAGTGCCCATGGGACATTCAGGCGGAGGATCTAGTTAGACGCCAAAACTTCAAAAGCAATATTCATTAATATATCAATTCAGTCTTCATACCCATCTCACTCACGTGTAATATGATGTCCCACGCCTGCTAGACACCCCCCCCCCAGACAAAGATCTGGCAAGCATCTTGTGGGTACAAGGAGCACACAAGCCAGCAACAGAAAATCAGAGTGAGCAGCCACTCTGGCTTGCACACATTCAACCAACCAAAGTGTATAAACCCCTGCTCTGAATCTACACGGTGTGCTCAGGGCTAAAGACTTGTAAGACAACATGAAAAGACTCCCTGCTGTCAAGGAGCTGGGCAGTGGGAAGGGGGCCGAGATTTAAGCACCTCCCCAAAAGCAACCACACTTAGGGGCCCTGAGTAAACACCCAGTGGGGGAGGGGAGATTCGAAATAAGATCAGCCAATCACATCTGGACAGATGGGATGACACTAACAGGTACTAATGGTTCAAGACCCAAGAGTGACCCAAGAGACAAGAAAGGACATTCTGGATACAGTGCCTGGCTTGAGCCAGGACTAAGGAAAGAGGTGAATCTATATTACGTTGGTTCATGGCAGCAGTTCTCAACCTGTGGGTCACGACCCTTTGAGGTCACACATCAGATATCTTGCACATCAGATAGTTACATCACAATTCCTAACAGTAGCAAAACTGTGGTTTTATGAAATAATTTTATGGCTCGGAGTCACCACAACATGAGGGACTGTATTAAAGGGTCGCAGCATGAGGAAGGTTGAGAATCACTGGAGTATGGAAAGGGCTGTCCATAAGGACATGAAAAGGGTGAAGATGGGCAAGTAAAGGAAATGCCAAGGGACCCTCACCAAGGAAAGGATCCAGACACATCCAGAGCTGGCTGTAGTCTCCTGCGCTTTAATACCAGGACTCAGGAGGCAGAGGCAGGTGGATCTCTGTAAATTCAAGGCCAATCTGGTCTATACAGATTCCAGGACATCCAGGGCTACATGGGGAGACTCTTTCTCTCTCGAAAAACAATCAAACAACAACCCAAACCGTCAGTGTGCAGGTATACTCTTCCCTAAGATATCTTTGGGATGGAAAAGATTTAGCTCTTGTAATGAATCCTAACTGGTTTTCTTAAAGTGGGTAAAGTGGGGCCAGAGCGATGTCTCAATGGTTAGAGCTGTACTGCTCTTGAGTTCAGTTCCCAGCACCCACTTCCAGTAGCTCACAAACACCTCTCACTCAGTCCAGCAGATCTGCTGCCCTCTGCTGGACTTTGAGGGCAATTACAGACACATGAGCTGATCCCAGATAGACAACCCCCCAAGCATATTCATAACTAAAAAATAAATAAATACATAATTTAAACGAGTTGTATTAACCCTCTCCACAGCACAACTTACAGTGAAAGCATGCCTAATTCTGTGCATGGTGTCTGTAATTCTAGCATAGGATCACACACCTTAGTTATTCCACCATGGTAGCATATAGGAGACAGACGCTACTCACATGTGTGAGACAAACGAGCCATTAAGACTCACAGAGTCCCTAACAAGCCCTTGTAGTGAACACCATTCTTCAGAAAGCTGGGCGATTAAAGTGGTGACAGGTGTGTGCCCTCTGCCATCAGGAGAGAGATGAGCAGGGTCGACTGCCACATGCCTTTCAGAGATTTATAGTGACCCGGCTGTGGTTTCCAGAGGCCCTCATTGGTGGACCAATTTCACCCAGGAGTTGCTTAGTAACTTAAGTCGTGACTCTCAGGCCTGAGTGGAGACCAGGAACTACCATGGTAAGGGGGTTCTCGGGACAGCTCAAAAGCACGGTTACTGGAAAATTGGTTTGGTGTGGTGCTTTCGCTGTCTTGGCCTCCTTCAGGTGTTTTCATGCCAGTGCAGCTTCTAGGGCCCACTTAGACTTCCAAACCAGTCTCCTTGGGTAGGCTTTGTGATCAGTATTTTAAACAAACCTCCAAGGTCCATTTGCTCATTTATTTACAAACATTTCTTTGGGTCTGGCTACACGATGGATGCCATTCCGGTCTTCGCTCGTTCCAAAAGGTGTGTTCTTGTTCTCTGGGTTTTGCTTCTGTGAGTGTAACATCCTACTTTCTAGTCCAACACAAATATCTAACGTTAGGAATGGAGCCTTGTTCCCATTCTAGCCCTGCAGAATTTGAGGCAGGAGAATCACGAGTTCAAGGTCATTTGGGGCTACATAGTGAGGCCCTGTCTCAAAAGCAGCAACAAACAAACAAACTAACAAACCAATAAAAATATCATCTACACCATCTCTAGAATTCTGAAATGTTGATAGTAATTGTTTTTAAATGTCTTATTTCTTAGAGAAATTCCATTCAGTCATTGTAGGTTTGATGTTTCTCACAGCGGAAGCTTTCTTGTACTCTCTGGTGATCCTCAAATGCCCCCATTAACTGTGAGGCCACCAAGGACTCATTGGAATCCTTTGTTAGCAAGTGGGGCTTGCTGGCAGCAGAGTGGGAGTTTTAGCTGGGAAACTTGTGTTCTGCTTAAAATGATCATAGGGAACCTTTCCAGCTGTGCTCATTCTTGGAGTGCTGGTGTTGGTGGTGGGGGATGTACTAGTGAATAAGACCGACTATGTATCTCCCTTAAAGAAACATGTTTTGTCTCAGCTCTTGTAGGTGGAGTCTGAGAACCATTGCTTTAAGATAAGAGGGGGCGTCCTAGCTGGGTAGTGGTGGCACACGCCATTAATCCCAGCACTAGGGAGGCAGAGGCAGACGGATTTCTGAGTTCGAGGCCAGCCTGGTCAATAGAGTGAGTTCCAGGACAGCCAGGGCTACACAGAGAAACCCTGTCTCGAAAATCAAAAAACAAACAAACAAACAAACAAAAACAGAGGGGGTGTCCCCCTGAGAAGAAGAAGGCAGGAGTGACCAGAAAGAGAATCACAAAACACAATTTGTTTGAAGGTTTTATAATGGTATACAATACATGGTGTACCTGTTCTTAAAATTAAAATAATAACAAAGAGCCATTGCAGGGTATAGGAGGTAATGTTGAGCTGGGGTTAGGTGAGCAGTTGCCTGTGGAAGAACTCAAGGATTGGTTAAAGTCACAGAGATCCCTTACCTTGACTGCCTTAGTTATATGTCGCTGGCAACAAACCCCCTTCAAACCACAGTGCCTAGAAGCGGGCACTTTCTTTTTTATTTCTTATGATTCAGGGTGTAGGCAGGCAGCTCTAGTAATCTGCTTTAAGTTGCACGCTGGTTCTCTCCCTACAGAGACATTAATCCTGGCTTTCTTCTGGTGTTGGGGGAGGAACCCGGGGCCTCTTACAGGCTCAGCACAGGCTCAGCACATGCACAGTGAAAGCAGGTACTGCCAGCTCCATGCTGGGCTTCTTCCCTGGGTAACGTCTCAGAGCTTTCCCAAGGCCAGCACAAACAAGCAGGGCATCCTTGAGTCCCTACTGACTGATGTGCCACTGGTCAAATGAAGATGGAGCCATCCTGCCCCCAGTGTGGGACGGAAGGACAGAGGGTTGCTTCTCTGCCTGTCACTACTAGAATGTGACAGTTATTCTGGCAGGCTCCTGTCCAGGTTCTCTCTCTCTCTCTCTCTCTCTCTCTCTCTCTCTCTCTCTCTCTCTCTCTCTCTCCCCATTTGGGATCTGGGATCTGGATGATATGTTAAGTCCTCCCCTGGCTCCTGGAGAGTCTTACTTACTGCTGTCAAGGGACCATTAAAGCTACCATGGGACCATCAGGAAATCCTGGCCAATGCTATAGTCACCCTGAGTTAAAGACATATACTCCTGTGTCTTTTTTTTTTTTTTTTTTTTGGTTTTTCAAGACAGGGTTTCTCTGTGTAGCCCTGGCCGTCCTGGAACTCACTCTGTAGACCAGGCTGGCCTCGAACTCAGGAATCCTCTTGCCTCTGCCTCCCAAGTGCTGGGATTAAAGGCGTGCGCCACCACTGCCCACCTTCCTGTGTCTTTTGTGTATTTGATGTGTTTCTGGGGGCAAAGTCAAAGTTTTGTGGGAGAGAGAGGGAGAGAGAGAGAGAGAGAGAGAGAGAGAGAGAGAGAGAGAGAGAGAATGCAGTATGCTGGTGCCCTTATAGAGAGATCTCTTTGTGTTGTGGGTCTGAGACTGGAACTCAGGTTTCTACTCCTCTTCTAGAAGATTGCATGTGCACAAGCATCTTTGTTTACAATGTAATGTTGAGAGTACAGCTTTGTGTCTTATGATGTTCACCTAAACTGCACCACTAAAAATGCCCCATGCCATTACAACCCCTGCCAAATAACCGAGTTACATGATAGGCAACCAGGACATGCTATTTTAATTTTCCTTTAGTCGCTTGGTTCCTATCTGTAGCTATTATCAGCCATGCTCTCATGACTCATTCAGTACAGAAGTCTTGATCTGCACTGGGATTTTTTTTTCTTCTTCTTTTGAATGTACTGAGTCCATGGTTTTTTTCCCCCTTACATTAGTGTAAGGTGTCCAAAGGTTGCTTCAGTGTTTCTCAGTGAATAGCTGAAGAGACAGTTTTCTTCCACACACATGAGTGCTTCCCTCTGCTCCAGGGAAAGCTGGCCAGGCACAGCCAAGCCTTTCAGCATGGCCCATTTCCTCTTGTTTGGTTTCCTCTTAGTTGACAGTCCTCATCTGTCCCCATTTCCCACGAGAGTACGCAGGGCAGCCTAGATGGGTTGGCTTTTCCCCGATTGTACCACAACTAGAGAAAACTGTGAATATTCCCACGGTTGCCTTTGTCCAAACTATGGAAAACTGGCCTTTTCATTACTCATAACTGGCATGGGCTGTGTTTGGGTCAGGAGCCCAAACCAAACTACACAGAGTGACCTCAACCCAGGGAACTTGAGAAACATCTAGATAACACTGCTAGGAATTGTTTCCTCACATGAACTGGCATTTGAACTATGTACTGGTTTTATGTACTTTTTTTTTTTTTTTTATATTCCTCAAGCTACTGTAATGGAAAAAACTGCATCAACATTCATGTGCCAAAGACCTAGCTTACAGATGGGAATGTAGCTCAGTTGGTAGAGTACTATCCTAGCTTCGACAGGTCCTGGGTTTGCTCCCTAACATTGCACAAACCAAGCATGGTGCTGCATACCTGTGATCCCAGAATAAGAGAAGTGGAGACAGGAACATCAGAATCCCAAGATCATCTATAAGGTTGAGGGTAGCCTCAAAGATAAGAGATATCTCCAAAACACACAAAAAACACATAACAAACTTGGTTTGATTAAAGTATATCAGAAGGTATTCTGGAGCTGTGAGCACAGTCCGGTGGCTGTGAGAATAGTTCAGTAGTAGAGAACTTGTTTAGCTTGCTAAGACCAAGGGTTCAATCTCCAGCATCAAACAAAATGTGGTAACTGAAGGTTAAAGAGATGGTTCAGTGATTAAGAGCAAAAACTGCTTTTCCAGAGAACCAGAGTTTGGTTCCTAACACCCACTTCCCCCACTTGTAACTTCTTAACTCTTCTGGCCTTCAAGGGTGTCTGCTCTCATCTACACAGACACACAGACCACACACACACATACACACACACACACACACACTTAAAAATAAATGAGAGTTCACAGTTAGGATGACAGATTGACACGATTGTATACAATGTGTTAATGTGTGAACTTGGGGAATACAAATGCAAGAGGAGGGGGTCCCTTCACCTGCCTCTGCCAACGAAGCTGATTACCACAGACTGTCCAAGAAGGGAGAGACCTAAAGGCCACCCAAATGTGTTTATCCAATAGTGCGAAGGAGAGACATTGTCACAGGGGCTGACAGACTTGGGCAGCTTCCTGTCTGCGGTTGAGACTGCACTTGAGTCTAGATTGCAATGAAATTGAAACCAGGAGACACAAAAGGATTTTTACCCTCACATTATTGCCTGGTAATTTTGATGAGGATTTTACTGGCTGTGTTATTGTCTGTCCTTCTGTCTAAAAGTGGAGGTTTGCCAGGCAGTGGTGGCGCATACCTTTAATCCCAGCACTTGGGAGGCAGAGGCAGGTGGATTTCTGAGTTCGAGGCCAGCCTGGTCTACAGAGTGAGTTCCAGGACAACCAGGGCTATACAGAGAAACCTTGTCTCGAAAAACAAAACAAAAAACAAAAAACAAATAAACAAATAAACAAACAAAAAAAGTGGAAGTTGGGGCTAGAGAGATGGCTCAGCGGTTAAGAGCACCAACTGCTCTTCCAACAGTCCTGAGTTCAAATCCCAGCAACCACATGGTGGCTCACAACCATCTGTAAGGAGATCTGACGCCCTCTTCTGGAGTGTCCAAAGACAGCTACAGTGTACTTACGTATAATAAATAAATCTTTAAAAAAAAAAAAGTGGAAGTTACAACACCTGAGCTGGTTTGAAAACACCTCACTCAGCAATGCAGGGAGAAGACAAAAGGGAGTGGCCTTCACCTGCAGGTGACTCTGTTGTGGAGAATGGGTGGGGAACCGTAAAGCCCTAACTCCTTTGGCTGCTTCAAGTAGGCAAGACATTGAAAGCGCATCTAGACACCCAATCCATATTTTTTTTTTCTGCCTTTCATGGGACACTACCAAATGCACTTCAGTCTATCTCTTTACATCACTTTAGTCTAACTAATGACTGATCACTTAGCAAGTCAGGTTCTAAAAGGATTCTGACCTAGGAGTGTTAGACACAACAGAACTCCTTTCATTCAAGGGGGGGGGGGGGGGGCAAGCAAACATGAGCTGGCATGTTGTCTTAGTCAGGGTTTCTATTCCTGCACAAACATCATGACCAAGAAGCAAGTTGGGGAGGAAAGGGTTTATTTAGCTTACTTCCACATGGCTGTTCATCACCAGAGGAAGTCAGGACTGGAACTCAAGCAGGTCAGGAAGCAGGAGCTGACACAGAGGCCATGGAGGAATGTTCCTTACTGGCTTGCTTTCCCTGGCTTGCTCTCTTATAGAACCCAAGACTTCCAGCCCAGGGATGGCA
The DNA here is from genome assembly GCA_019843815.1 of Montemys delectorum. Taxonomy (NCBI): domain Eukaryota; kingdom Metazoa; phylum Chordata; class Mammalia; order Rodentia; family Muridae; genus Montemys; species Montemys delectorum. The sequence continues at coordinate 28,456 of JADRCD010236970.1, forward strand.
CCATTCACAAGGGGCCCTACCCCCTTGATCACTGAGAAAATGCCCCACAGCTGGATCTCATGGAGGCACTTCCCCAACTGAAGCTCCCTTCTCTGTGATAACTGCAGCCTGTGTCAAGTTGACACACAAAACCAGCCAGTACACATGTGGGTGCTGAGACCTAAACCTGGCTCTCCTGCAAAAGCAGCAAGTGCTCCTAACAGCCCATCTATCCCCGTAGCCCCACCATCCCAGCAGGGCAGGCATGGCAGCGGGACCATGGAGTACCTACCTGGTCACATGGCATCCACAGGCAGGAAGCAGAGAAGGGAGGATGCTGGGGTTCATCTTGCTTACTCCTTCTGTTTTGGTCTGAAACCCCAGTCCACTGGCTTACGATGTCCGCACTGAGGGCAGAGCTTCCTACATAATTAACCCAGGCTAGAAATTCTCCTATAGATATGCCCAAGGCTTGTGCTCTTGGTGATTTTACACAATCACAAAGTATGAGCCCTTTCTGGAAAAACAAAACAAAAAACAAAAAAAATGGGGGCAGGGGGTGGGGTGGAGACCAGCCACAGATCCCTGGCATTGAGGAAAACATTTTAGGGAATTTCCAGAAGTCTTCCAAGGGGCAAATGCACATTAATAGCTAAACCAAGATCAAACAGTGATGTGAGGTAGAAAAGAGCACCCAAACACCCTACCTCTGGGAAGGAGGAAAGCTTGCAGACAAGATTTACACCTAGTATGATGTCAGCAGGCAGCCTTGGTGGTCTGAGTCTTTGCAGCAGGATGCTGTGGGAAGCAAGCAGGACACTTAAGTCAATGCTTGGGGACTGCAGGGACCTAGGCCGCGGTGATTAGCAAGGACCTGAGAGGAGCCTGGGAAGGTTGCTACGGTCTGAGTTTGGTTTGTTCCCTCCAAAACTTGTGTTGAGACTTGATTCAGTGTGTAATGATATTGAGAAGTGATGGAGGTCTAAAAACTGATGTCTTTCTCACAGGATTGGGTTAGTCGTTGCCCCCTACCCAACTCCCACAAGAACTGATTATACAGTATAGTACTATATGCCTGTAATCCTGGATGGTACCCAGAAGGCTAAGGTGCTAGGAGGAATTCCAGACCAGCCTAGGCTACAAAGCCAGTTCCAGGCTGCTTAGAGACTTTGTTACAAAACAAAAGGAAACAACAGATGGGTTGTGGAGGTGCAGACCTCTAATTCTAGCACTTGGGAGGCAGGGGCAGGTGGGTTTCTGAGTTCGAGGCCAGCCTGGTCTATAGAGTGAGTTCCAGGACAGCCAGGGCTACACAGAGAGAAACTCTGTCTCGAAACCACCACCGCCCCCCCAAAAAAAAAAAGAAAGAAAGAGAGAGAGAGAGAGAGAGAGAGAGAGAGAAAGAAAGAAAGAAAGGAGAGAAAGAAAGAAAAAGAAAAGTAGCCGGGCAGTGGTGGCACACGCCTTTAATCCTAGCACTTGGGAGGCAGAGGCAGGCAGATTTCTGAGTTCGAGGCCTGCCTGTTCTACAGAGTGAGTTCCAGGACAACCAAGGCTACACAGAGAAATCCTGTCTCAAAAAAAAAAAAAAAAAAAAAAAAAAAAAAAAAGAAAAAGAAAAAGAAAAAGAAAAGTTAAAAAAAAAAAAAAAGGCAATCAATGGTTGTGAAGCAAGGCAGCCCTGAAGGGCTCCTTACTTTCACAGAGCAATATGAAGCCTTCGCAGGAAGATCAGATGTGGCTGTCTACAGTCTAAATTTTCTCGGCCTCTAGATCCATGTCATAGCAACAGAAGGCAATGACGAAGAAATGGGAGAGTGACCTTTTCTGATGTGACTGCTGGAGAACTGAATCTTGGGGGGCAATGCTAGGAATGAAGAAGAGCCATGTGTGTGCAGGGCTCTGAAGCACTGCTTGGACATCCTGACCGGGAACCCTAGAAGCCTCGTCCAGCCAGCCACGTCCCTTACGTGAAGACGACGTGTCTTGAGAACTCCACTGTCCCCCACCGAACATGAGCCCTTTAACTTCACACGTGACTCATGTTTACAGAGGCACCACTGGATAGCTTGTTCGTACCATGATGCAATGGATGTGTGTCCCATGGAAAAAATGAAAAAGCCGTCCCAGCAGGACGCCAGGGCGCAGTTGAGGAAATCCTGCGATGTGTCATCCGTGCAACGCTAGAAGGTCACCAGAGCACTGGGCGGCCCAGCAGCAACTCTGTTCTTGAAATGTCACCAAGAGGTGGAGCGCCGCGTTCTGGGCACAGATCAAGTTTCTGGTGTCACAGGGATGAACTGGAAAGCCAAGCGAGCTGAGAGTTCTCAGGCGATGTCTTTGCCTGAATGTGAGTTCCCACAGAGGCCTGGGCACCGACCTTCTCCCACTGGCTTCTCCCACCACAGGACTGGACCAGCTATGTCAGGAAAGCATCATTCCTGACCCCGAGGTGACTGCGGCCGTTTTTCTTTCTCTTTTATCCTCATCCAAAGCTCTGTTTCCTGTTCCACCCTTCAACCATGTGAGTTTCCAGTGGGAGTTAAGAGGGCCTGAGGCAGGGCACCCTTCCAGCACCTTCTCCATGACTGTGCCCTGATGTAGCCTTGACGTGTCAAACAACCAGAGCTCTTGGGTAGTGGAAACAAAAAGCAAAATATTTTTGCAAAAAACAAAAAAACCCACATTCTTCCACGATTGTTTTTCCCAGAGATACAACACCTTTATTGTTAAATAGGCTAGAGATTAGGTGGTCCAAAAATTCAGAAGACAACAAAATGTTTAGGGTAAAAGGTAAATGTTTACCCTCCCTTCACTGACTGGTCTGGTTCCCCCTAGCAAGGCAAGGGCCTCTCTGGGCTGTTTTTCTGTGTATCCTGCATACTTTAATATGTTTATTTTAAGGTCCATTCCCCTTAGCAAACATCGCCCTAGTGATTACTACCCTCATCAGTCCCCCCTCTCCTGTCACATGATTAGTTGCTATTGGCCTCAGGAGAGGGAGCCAAGGTCAAGGGCAGAGAAAGCTTGACATCTGGACATCGTTCCTGTAGGGGATACCCCGGCTCCGTCTCCTCTTCCTTTCCCCTCTACCCTTTTGCTTGGTGAGGTTAGAGTGTGGCTGGGGTTCCTGAGAAACCATTCTCTCTGGGAGCTGGAAAATGATAGTACCCATTTCAGGAGAGATCATTGCTTAAACATGGCAGCCTTGTCCTTCCTCTGGTTTCTTCTCTGTTTCGGTTTCTAAAACCTCAATACATTAGGTTTCCAGAGGAGGACCTCGAAAGTCCTTCAACTTACACTTTTGTTTTCCCAAACAGTGGCACATGTATAGGGTCTATTATGGTCTGGTTCTATCAGTTCTAAGATTCATACCTGAGGGGCCTGCTCAGGGGTTCCTGCACAAGCATCCTGAGAGAAATGATCAGTGCTGTTTCTCCCTATGAGGACAGTCTGAAGGTCCAGCTGATTTTCAACTTTTTATTGGAATCTGTGATCACTGTCAAGTAGACCAGGAACATATTTACCTTTGGATGTGTTTACAGGTGCATTGAGCTGCCAGGAAGCTGGTCGGCTGTGACAGGAGGGCTGAGTTCTTCCTGGGGGTGGTGGGGAAGGCTCTTGTCTCAGGCCTCAGCGATCTCTATAACTTGTCTGCCACTTTCTCCAAGGTTTCAAGCTTCCTTCTTGTATAAATGCTCCCCCAAGGGTATCAGGATTGGCTGCTTCCCCTGTTAGAAGATTCTCTTCTTAAACCCTGTGTAAATAACTCCCTCTTATTCTTTGTTTAAGTGATTAAGTTTCTCAGTTCTGTATAAGACTGCTGTTTCCAGTAGCCCAGGAGGGCCTTAAATCACTGTATAGCTGAGTGTGACCTTACGTTTTTGGTTATTTTTGTTATTTGTTTGTTTGTTGAGACAGCATCTCATTGTATATTCCTGGTTAGCCTAGAACTCACTATGTACAGAGACCTGGATGACTTTGAGCTCACAGAGACTCATCTGCTTCTGTCTTTTGGAGGCAGGGATTAAAAGGATGTACCACTATGTCAGGCAAGCTTGACTCTTTAATCTCCTCCCTCTACCTTCAAGTGCTAGGATTATAGGCATATGTCAGGCATAGGCCATGCCTACTTTAATGCAGTGCTGAGCTGAGAGAGCAGTAGCTCTCAAGTTCTGAATGCTGCGACCCTTTAATACAGTTCCTCATATGTGGTGACCCCCCCCAACTATAAAGTTGCTTTTGTTGTTACTTCATAACTGTAATTTTGCTACTACTGTTAAGCATCATAATGTAAACATCTGGTATGCAGTCCACAACCCACAGGTTGAAAACTACTGACATAGAGCCCTGTGCATGTTAAGCAAGCTGTCTTGTGGCTGAGCCATATCCCCAAGACGTGCTTATCATTCCTCCTATCTCCGTGTATTAGAAGACGTCTCCCAGAGGAGAGGGAGGGTGATTTGTTTTGTCCACTGCCACCGGTGTTTCCCAAACACGTAGAACAGTGCCTGACACACAGGAGGTGCCTGATAAATAGTCGAACAGATGCTCTACATTTGAGGGGTCTTAGATGAACACTTCTTTACTGATACCTGACAGCTTCCTCCTTTCTTTTTTTGGGTCAGGGACTTACGACCCACAGCCACCACAGGGGAAAGGCCTGCTTGGTTCTCCACGGAGAGTTTCTTCCCACTTCCCGCAATCTCTGAGTATAACCACTCTTCCTCCCTTTCTGCATTTCTTTTTCCTTACCAGCTTTAACACTTGCTTCGTTCCCCTCCCCCACAATAGAAGAAACCATGCTTATTATAAAATGAGGGCCCATGAGCTCTCATTGTATCTCTCACATATATAAGATACCTTCTAGACCTACTTCTCTACTCCTAAACGCAACCGGAAGACCCGGCCACTGGTCACTCGATTGTGCAGCTCATTCGTCTTCCTGTGTACACCCACTGAGTTGGGATCCAGGCAGCTGCTCTCGTCCAATCATTCTGACCCACACAATGGCAACCTTCTGTGGTTCAACCCGGTGATTTTAGTCTCAGTGGAGGCCCTCCAAAGCACAATGCCGTAAGCCTTATTCTTTTCTCGTGCTCCATCAACACCACTTACCCGTCCCTCTCTGTTCTGGAACCCTTCATGAGCTTGCATTAACAGCACAAATAATTCATAAGCATTAGCAAGCCAGCGGGGAGCCCCGCCAATCAATCACTGTCCAGATTTCCTGAGTCTTGATGCGAATGAATGATGGTCTGTGGTGCTTTTTCCAGTAAACTCTTCCCACTAATTCTCCCAAACAATGGCTGCTATGCAGTTATCGGGCATTGGATATTCTACACAAATGATAGCTTCGTGGGGCAGCTGCTAACTGCACTTGCTGCTCATACCGCACCCCTCCTCCATCAATCTGGTCTATTACTAGTGGTGAACTTTTAGCCTGCTGCGTATCTTCCTCTGTAATGAGATCACCCCTCAGTTTGTCGTTTGGGGATTTTTGGATTTTGGGGCCAGCACCACTAAGACAAAGAGCAAACTAATTTATTTGAGCTTTATAGCAATAGGGCTGTTCCTGGGGCCCCTGCTCTGCTCCAGCAAACAGCAGCAGGGCCATTTCCTCACTGTGTGTCTCTAGTGAGTTGTGACTCTGCCCCCTCAAATGACTGTCCAGGGACACCATCTATCTACATGAGTCCCTTTGGGCCTGGATCCATTCTCCACCCCTCAGTAAAGTCCTGTTCGTTACTGGGCCCCATTTGCTGGCTAAATTCAACGGCAAAGATTACACGTCCATCCAGAAACTCCATTCACATAAGATTGGCTGTGTAGACTCTAAGATCACCTGTCATTCAGGCTAATAACATCGTGCCAATCCAGCTGCACCAGATTAAAAGGCTGGACTCGAGTATTTTGGCCCCGAGAACAAAACAGTAACAGGAGACCAGAAAGGTAAAAGTAATCTGCAGTCTACAGAGCACATCAAAGAGGGAAAGCAAGGCAGAGTAAAAGGACAGCATACTCTCCTCATCAATCAATCACACAGGGTGTGTGTGTGTGTGTGTGTGTGTGTGTGTGTGAGAGAGAGAGAGAGAGAGAGAGAGGCAGAGACAGAGAGTCAGACAGACAGACAGACAGATCATAAAACCTGACACCCAGCTAGGTCAATGGGCTTGGCCTCAGATCTTCTCCAGTGTCCACCAGCTGTGAGCCCACCCCTGTCACCAGCTGTGAACCCACCCCCAACTGTTTTCCATGAAAACTGAGTTAAAAACTAACAAAACCAGGGCTGGCGAGATGGCTCAGCAGGTAAGAGCACTGACTGCTCTTCTGAAGCTCCTGAGTTCGGATCCCAGCAACCACATGGTAGCTCACAACTACTCGTAATGAGATCTGATGCCCTCTTCTGGTGTGGAAGACAGCTACAGTGAATTACGCTGGAGCAAGCAGGGCGGAGTGAGCAGGGCTGGCAGAGGTTCTGAGTTCAATTCCCAGCAGCCACACATATGATGGCTCATGGCTACAGCTACAGTGTACTCATGCACATAAAATAAATAAATAAAATAAATCTTTAAAAAAAAACTAACAAAACCAAACCAACTGTAAAGATTGAAGAAAAATTCATGGAAAACATTGGCCACATTTGAACTTAATCACAACAGTTTAGATATACACAAGACAAAATTAATTTGATCTTTTGTATGTTTATTTTTTGGGGGAAATTTTCTTCATTTTGTGTGTGTGTTTTAATTTTGTTCATTTTCTTTTTAATGAGTTATTTATTTTATTTTATTTGCATTGGTGTTTTACCTGCATATATGTCAGGGTAAGATTGTTGGATCCCCTAGAACTGGAGTTACAGACAGTTCTGAGCTGCCATGTGGGTGCTGAGAATTGAACCCAGCTCCTCTGGAAGAGCAGCCTCTTGAGGGCTGAGCCATCTCTCCAGCCCCTCTTTGGTTTTTTTCTGTTTGTTTTCTTGAGACATGGTCTCTTTATAGAGTCCTGGAATTTGATACGTAGATCAAGCTTGCCTAGAACTCACAGGGATCTGCCTGCCTCTGTTTTAAAGATGTAGGCCACCATACCCAGGTCTTTATATCACAAACACAATATCAAGACATTAATCCACCGGGC
>JADRCD010236971.1:2605-17031 GCA_019843815.1 Montemys delectorum
TTATCCCCTGACCTCCCATACTTACATCATGGCACATGTGACCCCCCCTCCTGTTATATTCTTACAAATAATGATAATAATCAATTTCTCTTAAGTCAGGAAATCCCTGACCTGGGCGAGGCTGGGCACCACATACTCTGGTCATTATGGTTCCATATTAGAGATGTTCTGCTAAGATAAATAGCTTCTAGAGCTGAGGGGATAGATAGTTCAGTGATAGAGTACTATTCTAGCATGCTCTAGACCCTGGGATTTATCCCAGCACTGAAAACAAGTGAGCGTGGAAAGAGGGGACAGATTCTCTTGTCTTTACGTAAGCTTACAATCCTGGGAGTGAATCCACATCTGCCATGATGATCTAAGATCATCCAGGACTGTGCATTCCGAGGACCAGTCCCCGTCTAACACAATGCCTGAGTCACAGCTAATAAAGTCCTGTTCCCTTGTACGGAATAAGAAAACAGTCTTTTAAGGGGTGGCAGGAGTCACAGCCTCAGCCTGATGTCAGCAGGGCGGGGCCACCTTTCTTTCTGCCTTACAGAGCAGAGGTCCACATCTACTCCCTAATCTTGGCTTCCAGCATGGTCTCCCTCCTGCTGCCTACTCTCTCCCCACAAGCTTACTTCTTAAGCTGAAAGTACCAAAACATCAAAAGAAGCAAATGTGGGGCTGGAGAGATGGCTCAGCAGCTTGGAGCACTTTTATCTTGCAGAGGACCGGAGTTTGACTCCAAATACCCGCATGATGGCTCACCACCATGGTTTCCGAGGATCTGATGCCCCTTTTCTGACCTCCATGGACACCAGGAAGCACCTGGTGCTTGCAGGCAAAATATTCATACACATAAAACAAACAAATCTCTTAAAAAAGCAAGTAAATCCATCTTTAGTATTAAAGATCTAAATGTCAGACATGTCCCTTTATATGTATAGCTAAAAAACTTGTCATATTTCTAATTATAAAAAACTACCTTCGTTATAGAAAATCTAGAAACTACAAACAGAAATAGACCCACTACATACAATCTCATCAGTCTGAAGAGGGCACCGTAACTCCTTAGGTGTTCTGACAGTGAGCTCAGTGCTTTCTCTGCCCCTCCAGACCCTTTGCCTGGCTCCACCCCCACCATCTAAGCACCAGTGCAAGCTTTCTGCTCAGCCTGCTGAGACAGCAGTGGATGAGATGCAAATCCTTGGCCTGTAGACTTGAACTTTACAATAGATATTTTGTAAGTGTACAGACTATTGTCTTGAAAGTCGCTGTTTTCACACCACCACTCAGGTAACTGAGGGAAAGAGGGCAAATGAGCCAAAGCTTGAAGGCAGGGAGAGAGGAATAGTGTGTCCCAGACAAACAGGAGGATGAAAAGTTTGAGGAGAAATCTGAGCCATTTTTGCTGACTGCTTTAACTCCTGGCTTGTAAATGCATCAACTCCATTTCTGCTGCTATCGCTACCACCATCCTTCACAGGCATAGGGACCTTTTAGGCTTCCAATGTGGGACTGAAGACCAGCAGCTCTTCAGAAACCCTCGAAGCCTTCAGTGCCAGACTGGGACTACTGAGGCATCTACCCTACTAATCAGCCACAGGGTACAGGGTACAGGGTTCAGGGTTCAGCCTCTTTAGGAGGCAGACAGCATTGTTGGACTGCCTAAACAGTCCGTTTATTGTGTAAGACAGTCTAATGAACATATACAGGTATGTATGCATGTGTATGTATATGTATGGGTTCATAGATAGATTATATACACACATAATGGTTCTGTTTCTCTAGAGAATCTTAATATGCTGGGCAGTGGTAGTGCATGCCTTTAATCCCAGCACTTAGGAGGCAGAGGCAGGAGGATTTCTGAGTTTGAGGCCAGCCTGGTGTACAGAGTGAGTTCTGGGACAGCCAGGGCTACACAGAGAAACCCTGTCTTGAAAAACCAAAAACAAACAAACAAACAAAAAAAACAAAAAACCCAAAAAAACGAGAAAGAGAGGGGGGGGGGGGAGGGAGGGAGGGAGGGAGGGAGGGAGCAGGGCTCAACAGGAAAGGACTCAAGTCTTCAAAAACCAGAGAATCCTGCCTCCCTCACAGCATTAGGGAAGGAAAGGGGAAACTAAGGAGGCTTAGGCAAGAGGGTTACAGGTTCAAGGCCTTGTCTGAGCTGTTTAACAAGTCCAAGGCAAGCCTGGAGCAACTTTTTAAAAAATAAAAAGGCAGCAAGATAAAAATAAACACTTCTGTGGCAGAGACCTTGCATTGCATGTATGATGGCCTGGGTTCGATCTCCAATATTGGCAAAATCATAAAATAAACATAAAAGGGGGCTGTGGGGCCTGCAGGCTGGCTCAGCGAGCACTCTGGCTGGCTTTTGGTCAATTTGACACAGCTAGAGTCCTCTGGGAAGGAGTGTCAACAGAAGAACTGCCCCCACGAGACTGGCCTATAAGTGAGTTGTGAAGGGCAGTTTCTTGATTAATGACTGATAAAAGATCTGGCTCACAGTGGGCAGCGTGACCCTTTGGCAAGGGGCCTTGGGTGGTAAGAAAAAGCATGATGAGCAAGCCAATAAGTAAACAGCATTCCTTCATGGCCTCTTGCTTTAGTTTCTGCCTTGGCTTCCCTCAATGAACTGTGACCAGGATGTATAAACCAAATATTGTAGCCCCTTCCTTTCCAAGCTATTTTTGGTCATCATCTTTATTACAGCATTAGAAAACAAACCAGGTCACTAGGGAAAGGCACCTGCTGCCATGGCTGATGACCTCAGTTTGATTCTTGGGAACCGTATGGTGGAGGGAGAGAACTAACTCTACAAATTGCCTTCTGACCTCTACATGCATTTGCTATACATACCTTCAATCCCTTGGAATCACACAGGAAGAGGAAGAGCTGCAGAGGAGTGGGTGAACCACAGAAAGAGCCCATGGCACGTTGCAAAAGAACAGCCACAACCCATGCCCATCAAGGTGGTCAGAACTCACTGTGGCCAACATGATGAGCTATGAGAGCCCATGGTTTGGGACACAACAGTCACAGATTTCAGAGATTGAGATGAAGAGAAATTAGAGACTTGGAGCAATGCCAACACAAAAAAGCAGCCAACAGTCCAGGCAAGTGGTGCCTCTGTGAAGTGTACACACACAAACACACCTCTGCTTAGGATAAGACAAAGTTTGTAAGCCACTCCCACAGAGAAGGGAAAGAGGACTCAATGTTCACCACAAAAGGCTAAATAATGAGAGACTGAGCCAATGTGGCTATGTACACCTTTAGTTCTAGTACTCCAGAGACAGGCAGATTTCCATGAGTTCAAGGCCAGCCTAGTCTACAGTGTGAGTTTCAGGCCAGCCAGGGCTACGTAGAAAGACCGTGAGTTACTTCCTGATGAAAACAGTATTATTTAGAGCCAAAACTCATTCACTGAGAAATACAATTTCATCTATGGCCCATGATGACTAAATTTTAAACTGTCATCACAACCCATTTTAAAAATTGTCTTAATTATTTTGTATGGACTTTTTTTTTTTCTGTATGTATGACGTGTGTCTGTTGCCCACAAAGGCCAAAAGAGGTCATCGGAGCCTTTGGTCTGAAGTTATAGATGGTTGTGAGCTACCAAGTAGGGGATAGGATTTGAACCTAGGTCCTCTGGAAGAACAGCCATTAACTGCTTAGCCATTAAGCAGCTTTAAACCACTGAGCCATCTCTCCAGGTCAAACACAAAGTTTTATTATATTGATTATACACTATTCAAAGCCATTTATGTACACATATGTACAAATACACAGCAGATTTACTGGGTAGGAGGATGAAGATGGACCTTACCCAAGTTGCTCTGTAATGTGTATTGCTCCTCCCTACTTTTCTAGGACTGGGTATGTACAAATGCAGAGCCTTTGCCTAACACAAGTACCTGGATTCAAGTCCTCAGCACCAAAAGCCCCAAACAACCCAGTAACCCAGCATTTCTGTTTGGTTTTTGAAACAGGGTCTTATGGTATACACAAAAATCCCTTAACTCATGGTCCCCTTGTCTCTGCCTCCCAAGTGCTCGGATTACAGACATGTGCCATCACATCCAGCTTCATGTGTGTACTCCAATGTGTTTACTATGTGTATGTGCATATTTGTGTTCACTTGTATGGGTAGTGTGCATGTTTATGGGTGTTTGTGCATACAGAAGCCAGAGAAGAATGTCATTGTCATTCCTCGTGTGTTGTTCGCCTTGCCTTTGAGACAGCGTCCCTCACTAGCCCAGCAAGCCCCAGGGGTCTGCCTGTTTTCCTGTTGCTTTATTACAAGCAGGCATGCCATGCTGGCTTTCTCTTTCTTCTGTTCATGAGTTTGGGGGGCTGAATGCTGTAAGGTGGACACTTTACCAGCTGAGCTATCTCAGCAGCTCCCAGCTTTTATTTTTAAACTCTTTTCCCAGTGCTTAGGGCACAGCACATGGTCTGGTGCTGATGGACAAGTGTACTCCATTGAGCTCCATTCCCAGCCCCAACCTTCCCAAGTCAATACCTGCAGGCGTTTGCCATCATTGCTAATCATATGTTTTAAAATGTTCTCAATTACTTTTATTTAGTGTGGGAGTGGGGCCTGAGTGTGCTACAGTGCACATGTGGAGGTCAGATAATCTATACAAGACGGCCCTCTCTTTCTACCATGTGGAACCAGAGGCTGAACTTCTGTCATAAGGCTTGGTGGCATGTGCCTTCTTTACCTGCTGAGCCATCCCTGGCCAACTGAACCTACTGAAGGGGGAATGGTGGCCTGTAATCCCAGCACTCTAACACAATTAAAGACAGGAGGATGCTAAGCTAGAGGCCAGATGGGGACATAGCAACATCCTATTTCTAAAATTAAAAAAAAAAGAAAAGAGAAACGAGAAAAAAAGAAGAAAAAACAAATCCCAAGAGAGCTGCTGTAATCAGCTGTCTGCTGTCCATTGGCATGCCAGCTTGCCCACATCTCAGACCCAAGGCCTCAAACCCTCCAGGTTACTGCTCAGTGACTGAGCTTGACAGAAGCCATTTCTGCCCAATTCCTTTGACAGTCAGCCCCTGCCTTGGGCTTCCCATCAGCCTGGCTGAGACCTGCTCAAGATGCAATGCTGCGGAGCAGGGCTTTCTAGTTCTTCCACTTCTCTGCCTTCTGGGGGCATGGAGGGGGGTACTACAGTCCCAAATCACCCACTGTCAGCCTTCTGGGTAGGCACAATAACTTATCATTTTTTGCCAGATATTTTGTCACTAAGAGACAAATACACTCCAAAGGACATACTACCCACAAGCTGACAGGAAGAGACAAGGATGGTGCCCACAAAGCTGTTAGACTACAGACAGGAATATATAAAGTTAAGAAGGAAAACAAAACTCTTAGCCAGGCGGTGGTGGCACACACCTTTAATCCCAGCACTTGGGAGGCAGAGGCAGGTGGATTTCTGAGTTCCAGGCCAGCCTGGTCTACAAAGTGAGTTCCAGGACAGCCAGGACTAAACAGAGAAACCTTGTCTCAAAAAACCAAAAAAACAAAAACAAAAACAAAAAAACTCTTAACAAGCCTCAATGAGGGTTATGAAACAAGAGCCTGGTTTAAAAACAGGAGGATATTTAATCCATCCCAAAAGTCCCACAAGGAGATGAAGGGAAGTATAGATAAACCACTACCTATGACAGAAGGGTGCTGCTGACTTCATGTCTATTCCTAGAGTCTCAAGACCTGATGTTTCTATGGAACTATCTGTTCTCTGATACTTGTAGCAATTCAAATGTAGCAGTAAGAGTTCTGTCTGCTGATGCTGAAAGGGAAGGAGTGTCGACTGCCAAGTGCTGCAGAGAACAGCCGGAGACAGACAGCGCAGGACACCAGGGCAGACAGGCTCCTTCATGACGATGCAGCCAGAATCCATAAAAACTGGGCTAGGGCAGGAACCTTACAGTCAGTCCGTGTTCAGCTACAGCTTCAGTATTTTTATTAACCATCTTCAGCCATAGCCCTTGGGAGTAAGACCCCAACAAGGCATTCAAGCCCCCTGCTGGTTGGTTTCATCATTATCCCGCCTCTTCCAAATCTGTCAGAAATAGAAAGAGATGATCTCCTCAGTGAGTTAGCATCAAGTAACTATTCTGTGCAGACAACAGACAGCACGGCACCGATATACACGCCAGTCTCTAACGATCCGCACCTCCCACAATCGTCCTTCCGTTCCATTTTCATTTCCCACCCACCCTTGACTTTTCTTCCATCTTGTTCAGATTTATTTACTATTCAATGTGCATGAGTGTTTCACCTGCATGTATGTATGTATGTGCCTACCATGTGCATGCTGGTGTGCACAAAGGTCAGAAGACAGCTCTGGATCTCCTAGAACTAGAGTTACAGATCTCTGCTAAACGCACAAAGCCACAAACACACTTCTTTGCTACCTTGTTGACTGACAGGCTTCTGTACTTTTCCTTTATGAAAGTCTGACAGACTTCTGGAGCCACATAATCTGATCCCCTTACACTCAAAGCACCGGACCCTGCAGGCAAGACTACAACAGTTCCACTTCCTGCATTGGCCCACACCCACCTGAATGTATGCCTCAGACAGTGTGATCATCTGAGGCAGAATGTCCGTCACCTGGAGGTCTTGTAATTCATACCACTTGCCGGTCCCCTGCACAAAATATTAAGAGCTGGGTTAACAGCTCTCCAAAATCAGAGGTTAAAAATGATCAGAGCTGCCGGGCAGTGGTGGCGCACGCCTTTAATCCCAGCACTTGGGAGGCAGAGGCAGATGGATTTCTGAGTTCGAGGCCAGCCTGGTCTACAGAGTGAGTTCCAGGACAGCCAACTACACAGAGAAACCCTGTCTCGAAAAAACCAAAAACCAAAAACCAAAAATGATCACAGCCAAGAGTCAGAAACATCAGAATGGCCACTAAACATCAACAAGAGTCATGAGGATGGTTCGTAACCTTGGCTAGACCTAAATCAACAAACAGTTCAGGCAACCTCAATTCCTGTGGAGGAGTCTTTGAAGTACAATGAAGTCCCAAACATTTTGCTTTTCTTTCTGTCCTTTGTCTGTGTGTTTGTATGTAAGGGTGTCCTCACATAACCCAGTCTAGCATCAGATTTTCTCTTTAGGCAAGGAGGAAGGGCCTTCAACTTCTGATTTGCCTGCTTCTACCTCAGGAGTGCAGGCATTATAAATGTATGTCACCACACCCATTTTATGTGGTGTCTGGAATCAAGCCTAAGGTTTTGTGCATACTGGATGCCCTATCACTGGAGCTAAATCCCCAGGCCCATTTCTACTCTTCTGAAAAGGAATTTAGGTGGCCACTCAAGAGGAAAAAGAAAAGCCTTCTAATCTCTAATGTCTTTTTTCCTGTCCAAAAAAAAAAAAAAAAAAAAGGTAAATTAGACAAACTCCTAAAAAAGTACATGAAGCTAGCTGCTAAGAACCTAAGAGTACACATTCTCGTCCTCCCATACTCTCACCCCAAAGAAAGCAACAATGAATGAAGTAGGCATCTTGGTGGACACTAACCATCACCTACACTGTTTCCCCTGGCCTGCAAACCAGTGATGCCAACACGGCCAAACTACCTCACAGCATGTTGCATGAGCAAGCTTGGGAAAGATTTCTGGATTAATGCAGACACCTGCCAACCATCTAACAAATAAAAAAGCTGTGATGATAAGTTTCAGATGTTGCATTTACTACAGATACTCTAAAGTTCAAAATGTAGGGGTGCTGGGCAGTGGTGGTGCACACCTTTAATCCCAGCACTTGGGAGGCAGAGGCAGGCGGATTTCTGAGTTCGAGGCCAGCCTGGTCTACAGAGTGAGTTCCAGGACAGCCAGAGATATACAGAGAAACCCTGTCCTGAAAAAATAAAACAAACAAACAAAAAACAAAATATAGGGGCAACCTACATAAGGCCCACATAAGCAAGTCTCTTTCTGGTTCTAAGATTAGTTAAGAATACAGGCTTTGAGGGCAAGTATCTCACCACAAATCCCAATGTTACTGGCTTCAAGTTAAGTCCTCAAACACTAAACCTAGGTTTCTTCATGTGTGAGAGCTACACTTTAAGGACAGTAAACCACTAATCCTAGAGACAGTAACCAAGTTAAAACAACCCACACTAAATCCTGTGTTTGTAAATATATCCTATTATGCTTTTGTTTTCAGCTTAGGTACACTCTTAAAATGTTTTAGCTCAGCTAGGCATGGTAGTAATGCCTGTGATCCTAGTACCTAGAAAGCTGAGGGTGGAACTGCCTCAAGTTCTCAGCCAGCCTGGGCTAAAATGTGAGACCTAGTCTCAAAAGCAATGACAGACAAAAGCAAGAGTCTCTAAACAGCTGGGCGGTGGTGGTGCACGCCTTTAATCCTAGCATTTGGGAGGCAAAGGCAGGTGGATTTCTGAGTTCGAGGCCAGCCTGGTCTACAAAGTGAGCTCCAGGACAGCCAGGGTTATACAGAGAAACTCAGTCTCAAAAAAACAAACAAACAAACAAACAAAAGAGTCTCTAAACCAAAGCTTCTCAAATGTTACTTTCATACATCAAAGGGTCTTGTTAAATAATGAATTGTCCCAAGGGTTGGGACTCTGCCATTCTAAGGAGCCCTGAGCCGGTACCACTGCTGCTGGGCTGAGAAGCCCACTCTGGCTGGTGGGGCTCTGACTCCAAATAGAGGTTCTCAACCCTGGCTGGGTATCAGAATCTCCAGGAGAACTTCAGAGCACCTAACACTTCACTATACATTCACATACTCTAAAGCAGAGTTCCTAATTAACTAGGATCACTGTTTGGATTTAAGTAAGCGTGTAACAGCACTGTGAGATCTGTGGCTGCATCCCTGACCTCTACTCCAGTTGACAACCAATGTCTACTGTAACTGTGCTGGGGCAGGGCCAGCAATCAGGACTTCAGAAAGCTTCAAGGAATATCTAACAGTAACACAAAATTAAAGCTATTGCCTCTAGTACGTAAGAAACTTAAAGTCACCACAGGAACAACAAGTATTTTGCAGCTCTGTGCCATGCCAGTCAGGGGGCACTCACATGATGAAGCACATGGATCCTGTAGGAGCCCTCAGAAGGCTTGCCATCATGCACGATGTTGGCAATGAGATCATAGGTGGTGTTCTTGTGGACTGCTTGGACTTCTTCAGATAAGTATTCTCTCAGATCCACATTTCTGGAGATAAAAATAAATAAGTCAGACCATGGCTGTGAAGTTAGAGACATGCCCCATAACATGAACAAATGAACCACAGAGCTATTGACTGTTACTTTAGGGTCCTAGCCTAGCTCTGAGAAGGTCTGCAGTGCCAAAAAAGTTCCAGTGAATTGAATTTACATTTTCCAACAGCAACTACTTATCTCAGGAAAACACCCTTTAGAAGCATGTCTAGGAGCCCAAAGTGCATGCTCTGCTCACCTGGATCTGAATGGAAATCTTGGCTGTCACATGACAGCTGTGAATTTAAACAGGTTACACAAGGAATGTGACTCCACTGCCTGCCCTGAGAGTAAGGAGCTGAGGCAGCAGGAGCCTGACCACCGGCCTACCTGGGAGTTCACCTTGCAGCTCCAGGATTCAGGCAGCACCAGCCCTTTGCCCTTAGGCGCCCTACAGGAAGAAGCCTGACCACGTGCTATGCCACCACTGTAACCACCTAATCTGAAAACTAGGCAAGCCATCAGCCTTTTCATTTTCAAGGACCTTACTTCTTTCATTTTCTTTCAGTGAAGTCAGAGGCAAAATCATTATAAGAAATACAGCTCACATAAAGTAGCAGAGGTATGAAATAGGCCTTTATTCAAGGCTTCTAGACTAGGAAACCAGCACTGAAGAAAAAAAATGGGTCCAGAGAGCTGGCTGCCTTCTGTTCTTTGTATGTGTGTCGTATGTTCCTATATGCACATGCAGATGCATGTGAATGCCTATAGAGGTGAGATCAACACCCGGTGTCTTCCTCAGGTTCTCTCTTCCTTATTTTTTATATAAGTTCTCTCAAAGCCATCTTCTGCTTTTCAAGGGCGCAAGACACATATTCAGTGTACAAACACACATGCTAAGGAAAACACTCATATACATAAAGTGATGTATACTCTCTGGATCCACTTTTCTCTTCAGTGCTGGTTTTCTAGTCTAGAAGCCTTCAATAAACAAACTCCCCTTTCACGCCTCTGCTACCTATGTGAGCTGTGTTACTTGTAATGATGTAAAATAAACCTCAGCCAGACATACACCTTTAATTCTACAGGAGGAAGAGGCAGGAGGATCTCTGTGAGTTCAAAGTTAGCTGACCTACATATCAAAATCTAGAAAAAACAATGTAGAGACCCTATCTCAATAAAGGTTTTTAAAAACAATTAGGAAATGAATCTATTGATAAAGTGTTTGATCCCTGGGATCCATACAGTGGAAGAAGAAAAGTTAATCCTATAAGTCATCCTCAGTTTTCCACATATGTGGCAAGGCTCACAAACACCCATGCAGGTGTGAGTGCATACCCATAAACAAAATAAATAAAATGTAGTAATTCCTTTAGTAAAGATGTCGTTGAGTCCTATTCGAAGAACAGATCTCCCGTTTTCTAACTTCTCTGGAGCAAGCTGTCCAAAGGGCAAGCTACTCAAGTCACAACTCCCAGATGCACAAATGAAGATCAACACACTCTAAGCAAAGAAAAGCTAGCAGGGTAAGAAGCCCCATCAGCAGCAGCCCCATCCACCCGCCCATGGGCCCCTTCGGAGCTGAAGCGTTCTTCCCTCTCAGGAGCACACTGGTGATGGTGGTAACTCACAAGAGACTAGCTCTGTCATACATTCTGACTGATGGGATTTGAAGGACAGTGCTTCTGGAATCCCACTAAAGACAACAGACAGGTGGCTTCTGGGTTCCTTACTTTGTTCTACTTGTCATGCAAATAGGCTGGTGGCAAAGAACAGGAAGAAAGGTGTGGGCAAAGGAGGAGCTAGAGAGATGGCTCAGAGGACCCAGGTTCATTTCTCTACACCTACATAGTTCACAACCATCTGTAACTCCAGTTCCAGAGGATGCAGTGCCCTTTTCTGACCTCCATGGGCTATACATTCATACAGTAAAAAGACACACACACAAGTAAGACATTCATACACATAAATTTTAAAAATTGTAAAATATAGAGGGCAGTGGTGTCACATGCCTTTAATCCCAGCACTTGGGAGGCAGAGGCAGGCGGATTTCTGAGTTTGAAGCCAGCCTGGTCTACAGAGTTCCAGGACAGCCAGGGCTACACAGAGAAACCCTGTCTCAAAAAAACAAAACAAAACAAAAAAAAACCCAACAAAACAAAACAAAAAAAACCCAACAAAAAAAAAATTGTATATTCTCTTAAAAAAGAAAATTCTTTTACATTCCTCATTAAGAAATTCTCCTACATGGCAGCTGCCACATTTAAAATCCCAGGTTGAGGAGGCCAAGCCAGAGATTCACAAGTTCAGCAAAGACTAGGCCTGAGTTTCATAGCAAGATCCTGCTTCCATTTTAGAAAAAAAATTTTGATAAAATTCAGCTAAAGCTCATCAATATAGTGCTTGCCCAGCATCCAAGATGCCTGGTTCAGTCTCTAGTAATTAAGGAGAGGATTCCCAGGACTGGCTGTCTCCACTATCTACTACCACAGATGCTCAGAGAGGAAAGCATACCTGGAAGGAGCCTCAGGGCTCCTGCAATCTCAGTCTCACAGCCCAGACCACACTTTGCCACTAAGCCATCCCCCAGCCCGAACACTTTACACTACAAAGAACTCAGAGCTGGAAATATTTCCAAAGGGAAAAACTGGCAATCCTGGTGGTTTAAGGGAAGTGAGAGGAAATGGGAGGAAAAGAATCAAAGAGGGAAGCACCTGTCCACTATTGCCCCAACTGCTTTGTTATACAGACAGAAATGTACAACTTCCTGTTACTAGAAAGCTGAACATACCCTAAACATTCCTGAGCTGAACATCACACACTCATGCAGAGCCTTCTCTCTACCAGTCGGTCTTAGACACTGCCCTTCCTCCAACCTCAATACCCACATGTGACATAGCATGCCACACTCATTGTCATGCTGAGGTTTTTCCACATTCTCAGAGAACTTCTTCAGGTCATGTAAACATTGTCTCTTGGAGCTGGAGAGATGGCTCAGCAGTTCGGGTAACTAGTTGTTCTTCCAGAAGAATATGATTGATTCCTGGAACCCATATGGGGGCTTCCCAAGTGTTTACAACTACAGTTACAGGGAATTTAATGACCTCTTCTGGCCTCTGTAAGTCATGCATATGATACAGACATATATGCATGTAAAACACATAAAATTTTTAAATTAAAAAATTAAAAACATTGGCTCTTCAGAACTGAAAACCAATGATCTATCCTAGTGAGGTCTTTTGTCTTTCTGAATCAGAAGGCAGCCAACTAAAACCATCTAGTATACTTTTGGCTCCTTCAAAAGTCTGAGAACTCAACTGCAGGGTAAATTAAAAAGTCCCATATTAAAATTTGTAATTTATGACAGTGTGCTTCCACATGCTTGGAATTACAGAACTAGAAACGCAGGAGGCAGTAGAACCAAAGGTCCAAGGTCATCTTACATTACAGTGACTTCAAAGCCAGTGAATCTCAAATAAGCAAACAAACAAATAAATAAATGGCTGGATCTAGGGAAGCATCCACCTTTAGGGACCCTGAAATATATACATCCTTCTAGCAAGCCCCTCATGTCTATGATGTAGGTTCTTGCAATCCCCAACTAAGTCAGTCCTAAAGAAACAACGTGGAAGGACATCCATGCTCCTGGCCAGTTGTGGTGGCTGCAGATTTGGGAGGCTGAGGCAGGAATTTCAGGAGTTCAAGGACAGTCTGGGCTACCTAGAACCTGGTCTCAAAAAGAAAGATGTGTGGGGACCCCACACAGTGAAGCAGAGCGATACACACGTGATAGGGAAGTTGACAATTGTTGGATTCTTCTCCACAAAGAAGTTGTTCTTAGTAAATCTCTTGATGCAGAAGATTAGATACGGAGGCAGCTTGGTGAGCTGGAAGCGCTTCAGGAAGTTCTCCTTATAAGTCTTGTATTCCTACAAAGACAATTTGATGTCATCAGTGCCAGCACTCAGCAGGCACTTACTAGAACAGGCACCAGCACTCAGGGGGTACTAGAATGAGGGCTTGACCTTTGTTCTGGTTTTTAAACATAACTGCATCACACCTAGACTTCAAAAGATACCCAGTCTCAGAAATCACAAAAGAGGCTAAGATTAGCAGTGTGGCAAACACTAAGTAAGATACCTCGACAACGGGCTGTGTCAGCCACTCTATGATCACACTACTGAACTAGTATCACAGCTGTGTGGGCTCAGGCAAACACAACTATCTAATGAAAAAGTCAGTTAAAAGCTCAATTTCCACCATACTGATCTTACTTTACTCAAAATGGAGAAAAATGTCTTGACGTAGCAGCCGTGGAACACCATCAGTATTCCAAAGGAGGTGCTGTTAACTTCTCATACCCATCCAGCGTTAAAAATCTGGGCTGGGGGTATAGCTCTATGGAAAATCCTGTGCTCAGCACACAGGAGGAACTGATGTATCTCAAACCAAAGCGCACATCTGAGAAAAAAATCTCCTGGCTTGTGTACGCAGTCTAGTGGGTCACATGTCCTGTACGCTCACTCTGCACCGCCCAAGAAGAAAAGGAAGGGCCAGGCCACAGGGCTAGGCTAAGGGATGTAAAGCTGGTGAACACTTTGGTGCTTCGCTTTGCTTTCCCTTTTATGTGTATGGGTATTTTGTCTGTGAACCATGTGTGCCCACAGATGCCAGAAGAGGGAGCCAGCTCCCCTGAACTGGAGTTACAGATGGTCAAAGGCACCACATGGGAGCTAGAAATTGAACCTAGGTTCTTACAAGAACAACACTCTGAACCATCTTTCCAGCACTGTGAATAGTTTTTCTTAATACAAATTTTTATCCTTGTCTGAGGATATAGCTCAGTAGAGCACTTACCAAGCATATAAGAGGCCAAGGCTCAAACCTTAGTATGGCAAAAAACTAAGCTCATGTTTAGTTAAGAACCAGGAGTGAAGCCGGGCGGTGGTGGCACACGCCCTTAATTCCAGCACTTGGGAGGCAGAGGCAGGTGGATTTCTGAATTCGAGGCCAGCCTGGTCTACAGAGTGAGTTCCAGGACAGCCAGGGCTATACAGAGAAACCCTGTCTCAAAAAACCAAAATAAAATAAAATAAACAGGAGTAAAAGACTAATCATAACCAGAGAAGGCTTTCCTTGGAACTGACTGAGTTCTGAAGGGATGAAAACAGACCTCTCCAGAGATCCACAAGTTGCCCAAGAAAATAGAAAATATTTTCATTTTATTACATGTACGTGCGCACG
>JADRCD010236971.1:17131-31991 GCA_019843815.1 Montemys delectorum
CTCCAGAGATCCACAAGTTGCCCAAGAAAATAGAAAATATTTTCATTTTATTACATGTACGTGCGCACGTGTCCATGTATTAGAGAGAGAGAGAGAGAGAGAGAGAGAGAGAGAGAGAGAGAGAGAGAGAGAGAGAGGAGAGAAATGTTGCGTGAAGGTGAGTGTACACATGCTACCATGCTACAGTTCACTTCTGGAGGCCAGAGGACAATTCTCAGGAGTCTGTTCTTTCTTTCTACTGTAGGCTGCAGGTACTGAACTTGGGTCTCCAGGCTTACATGGTAAGTGCTCTTACCCGCTGAGTCATCTCACTAACACTCAACAAAATACTGATTAAAAATTAGAATCTGGGGGCTGGAGAGATGGCTCAGTGGTTAAGAGCTCTGACTGCTCTTCCAGAGGTCCTGAGTTCAAATCCCAGCAACCACATGGTGGCTCACAGCCATCTGTAAAGGGATCTGATGCCTTCTTCTGGTGTGTCTAAGTCACATACACTAAATAAATAAATACATAAATAAAATCCCGGCACTTGGAGGCAGAGGCAGGTGGATTTCTGAGTTAAAGGCCAGCCTGGTGTACAGAGTGAGTTCCAGGAAAGCCAGGGCTACACAGAGAAACCCTGTCTCCAAAAACAAAAAACCAAAACAAAACAAAATTAGTATCTGCCTACTTCAAAACCATGTGGACAATGACCTTACAAAAACAGCAAATGAGAGCCTCCCTTCTGACTCTGCTAGTGAGGGACTACAGGCTGCTTCTCTTCCAAATGGCAGAGTCATTAGAAGGGCATCTAGAAAATGGACAAGTGTTTACAAAGGAAGGTGTTTGGAGCTGCCTCTAAAACATTAGTAAAATAAAACAGACTGACTTGGCAAGAAAAACACAGGTACAGTATCTAAACTGGCCCTCCAGCTCAGCCAGAGAGAAACACTACTGCAAAGGGTGGCTGAGAGAACAGGGTCCCCACCCCACCCCAAGAGAGAGCTTCCCAACAGACCAGGGTCATCACTTCCAATACTGCTAATAACTTGCTCCTTATGGGTAAAGCACCCATATTATTAACAAAAAACAAAGCAAAGACAAAATAAAAATAAATGTTAGAGCTGGCAAGATGGCTCAGTGGGTAAGAGCACTGACTGCTTTTCCAAAGGTAATGAGATGCACCTCTTCTGGTGCATCTGAAAGCAGCTACAGTGTACTTATTTATAATAACAAATAAATCTTTGGGCCAGAGTGAGCAGGGACAGAATGAGTGAGTGGGTTTGACTGGAGTGAACAGAGGTCCTAAAATTCAATTCCCAACAACCACATGAAGGCTCACAACCATCTGTACACCTACAGTGTACTCATATACATAAAATAAATAAACAAATCTTTAAGGGCTGGACAGATGGCTCAGCAGTTAAGAGCACTGACTGCTCTTCCAAAGGTCCCGAGTTCAAATCCCAGCAACCACCCATAATGAGATCTGATACCCTCTTCTGGTACGTCTAAAGACAGCAATGGTGTACTTACTTATAATAAATAAATCTTTTTTAAAAAATTGTTGGAGCTGGAAATGGTGGCCTACACTTGTAAGCCAACACTTGGGTGTTAGAAGGCAAATCAGGAGTTCAAGGCTCATTCTATACGGCAAGTTCTAGGCTAACCTGGCTAGATAAGACCTTAACTCAAAATTTTTACAGATGAGGTTTCTATGTTTACTGTTTCCAAACATCTAAACTTCCCACCTTTCTTTCCCTCTAGTACTCAGAGGCAGGCATGAACCATGTAAGAAGGAGCTCTAAAGCTAAGAGTTAAACACCAGGTCTGAGAGGCTTGAGAAGACAAGACACTTAAAGGATAGGAAATGTATGCACTGACTCTGAGTATGAAAAGACAAAGCGGCTGTAGAGTGCCTTGTCTGTGGAGCACTTGCCTTCTACTTCCAAGGCCCTGCTGCTGCTAACACTGCGAAAGGATGAGAAAGCCAAAAACAAAGCATGAGAGCAGGCAAGGGTGGCCATCTGGTTACCTTCTCCGTGATGCCATTGAACTTGGCCAGGATGTTGAAGAGTGGCACCTGGGGGATGATGAGCTGCTCCTTTTCATCCTTATAGAGCGGGGCAGTGGGAAGGTCGAGCGTCAGGTACATGAAGGTGGACTCCACCATCGTCTCTTGGTACTCGTCATTATGGAGCAGCTGCTCTTTCTCTTCCGCTGGCTGGAAATGAATGAGAAGATGAAAGAGGAAAGGAACATTAGCATGGAGCTAACCCACACAGGACAGAGTGCTCCTGTGTGGGAGAGTGAGCATGGAACTAACCCACACAGGACATTGCATCCTATGTGGAAGATGTACTCACATCTTCTTTAGTCCAGAGCCCAGGCAGCTATATTCAGAACCAGCCCATGACAATGTTCATTCAAAAACTGATAATTTTAAAAAAAAAAAAAAAAAAAAAAAAAAAGGCCAGGCAGAGGCAGGCGGATTTCTGAGTTCGAGGCCTGCCTGGTCTACAGAGTAAGTACCAAGACAGCCAGGGCTGCACAGAGAAACCCTGTCTCGAAACAAACAAACAAACAAACAAACAAGCAAGCAAACTGATGGCATGTGTGTGCATGTGTGTGGTCATGAAACAAGAAAGGGAGGAGGGTAATTGAGCATGTGTGACACGAAGCAAAAAGAGGAACTATTTGTGGAGAAACCTGGTAGGAATAGGGCAATGGGACTAGGGATTAATTAGAACCAAATATAGTGATGTATGTTTAGAAACGACACCATCAAACTCATCACTTTATAGACCAACTTTTAAAGAAAAATTTGCTATCCACCTTCTGAGAGGTTTTCTTTTTTCTTTTTTTTTTCTTTTTTTTTAAGAGGTTTTCTTTCTATACCAGACTGTTTTAAAAGTTCTCGGATTACACAAGGTGCCCGGCTGAGCCTTCTGGAAAACATACCAGAAGTGCTCCGTGGTCAGACCACGTTAGCCAGCAGACTACCAACCACAAACTCTTGAGGTTACAGCACACTACCACAATAAGGCCAGAACTGTAAGTGTTTTGTGGAGCTTCCTTGGGGAATACTTCCTGTGCTTTCCCAAGCCCCTGAGGTAGCACACATCAGGATAAACCTCTGCTCTGGACACTCACCAGATCAGGATGAGGAAGTTTTTTGGTGAAAATTCTCATTGATCCCTGGAAAACATCATTCACAATAGCTGTACAAATACAAAGAAAAATACAAAGTCTGTGAGGCCAGCGAGCATGTCAAGAACACGTTCCCAACTTCTAAATTTCTAGTATAAACAAGAATCTCCTAGTGTAAGACTCAAGCTTTCTCTAAGCACAGAAGCTTCACTTTGTAACAGCTATCGTCATGGTAATGGTATAACTATCTAAGTAATTACATTATACTTCTTCCACAGGACACTCTTTGACCACTGGGCTGGGTCATGAAAAACAGAAAATGTACATGGATGAGTGACTTAACACAGCTTAAAGACACACACATGTCGGTGGAAGGATGGCAAGAGGGAGGGAGGGAGGGAGACAGACAGACAGGAGAGTGGGAGCGAGCTTGAGTGCTGAAGCACTAGCCCAGCAGTTTAGATCACTTGTTGCTCTTACAGAGATTCCCAGCACCCACATGGTGGCTCACAATCACACATAACTCTAGTTCCAAAGTCTCCAATGCCGTCTTTCGACCTCTGAGAACACCAGGCACACATATGAAACACATAGCAAAAAGCAGGCGAAATATTCATACACATAAAATATTTAATGTTTTTTTAAAACTATCAAAACTGATAGTCAAAACTGAGCATAGAATTGGGTATGGTGGCTCACACCTGTAATCCTAGCACTTGGGAGGTGGAAGCAGGACAATCAAGAGTTCAAAGGCAACTTCAGTCACATGAGACCCTGCCTCAAAACAAAAAACAAACTAAACTACAAAAAATAGACAAAGGGAAATAGTTTGATTAATATAGAGCTTACCATCAAGCGTGAAGGCTTGAGTTTGATCCCCAGCACTCAAGTGTTAGAAAGCTGGGTAAGGTAGTCCTCACCTCTAATACCAATCCTGGACCTCCCCAGTACACACACATAAACATACCCGCACACTCACTCACAAAGTGGAAAGCAGTTCAACCAAGAAATTCTCATAATCACACAATGCCTAGAACCCACACTGGACATGAGAGATGACTAATACAACACAGTAAACAAAAACTCAAAGCTTGCCGGGCAATGGTGGTGCACGCCTTTAATCCCAGTACTTAGGAGGCAGAGGCAGGCGGACTTCAGAGTTCAAGGCCAGCCTGGTCTACAGAGTGAGTTCCAGGACAGCCAGGGATATACACAGAAACCCTGTCTCGAAAAACAAAAACAAAAACAAAAAAAAACCCAAAAAACAAAACCAAAACTCACAGGCTCCTAGAATCCCAGTGAGACACAAGTTAGAGACCTGAGGGAATGAGCATGGCTGAGTTTACCTCATGGATAGGACAAATCATTCTAGAACAAAACACTACCTACACTCCATCACCAGCAAAGCCAACAGAACACAGGACAGGAGAGCTGGGTGGGACAAGCCTGTTCTCAGGCAGTGCAAACAGGAAGATCAGGAGTCTGAGGCACCCTGGGCAACATGGCAAGACCCTATCTCAAAACAAATAATGCATGCATGCGCGCACGCGCGCACACACACACACACACACAAATCAATCAATCAATTCAATAAAAAAGAAGAAAACTAAACTGCATTATTTCTCCAAAACAACTCACCTGGATCTGAAGTCTATAAGCTACAAGCTACAACTGGCATTCAAAATAAACATTGAATGACCACTAAACCAAGAAAGGCTGAGGGTCAGAGGGACTTTTAGTGTGAGACTCTAGGAGGCCAGCTTTTTGCCTCCAAGTGCAAGAGTTGGGGTCTAACATTCAGCTCTGTCCTTCAGTAGCTCTAGCATTGACAGGAACATAAGGGTCTAGAACATAATGCCCCAAGTCTCCATTTTAAAATAGGTCAAGATTTCTAGGGCATAATTATATCTATTTCTCAACTGTAAAAAAAATATTTGACCAATGGGTGGTGGTACTTGTCTTCAATCCCAGCACTTGGGAGCCAGAGGTAGGTGATCTGTGTGAGTTCAAGGCCAGCCTGGTATTCAGAGCCAGTTCCAGGACTACACAGAAATAGTTTCCTGTCTCAAAAAACAAACAAAACAAAACAAAACAAAACACCAAAAACAAGGAAGGGCCTGGGACTGGAGAGATAGCTCAGTAAGAGCACTGGCTGCTCTTCCAGAGGTCATGAGTTCAATTCCCAGCCATTGCATGATGACTCACAACCATACATGCAGGTGTACATGCAGATAGAGCCCTCATACCACAACAACAACAACAACAAAAAATGAGCTTTCCTGGGGCTTGTGACAACCCTGCTCTCAAAGGGCTCTTGTACTACACACATGTGGAGTACATAAACTCATGCAAGCACACCAAGTAAATAAAACTTTAATCTGAGCAAGTAAGGGACTTTAATTGATAGCCAAAACTATTAATAAAACAGAGTGCTATTTCAATAAACATATACAGAGTGCAATGAGGACCAGTTGAGGTTTATTGACATATCCATCTCTGAACATGAATCATTCCCTTGTGCTCAAAACATATCAGCTACACTGAAGTGCACAGTCAGTGGCTGTCAACACTATTACTCTACCACGTCAAAGAACATTGAGAGCTCCTCTTCCTGCTAACTCCTTTATCTGAGCCCATCTAGCCTCAGGCCTCTGGTAACCAGGATTCTACTCTCAGCTGCTGGAAGACCACTTCTGGAGTGATAACACACAGTCATGATTTCTGTCTGGCTTACTTTACTTAACATAATATCTACCAAGCATCTCTGCTTACAATACCACTGGGGCCAGGCATGCTGGTGCATATTTGTTTTTTGGTTTTTGGGGTTTTTTTGTTGTTGTTGTTTTGAGACAGGGTTTCTCTGTGTATCCCTGGCTGTCCTGGAACTCACTCTGTAGACCAGGCTGGCCTCGAACTCAGAAATCTGCCTGCCCCTGCCTCCCAAGTGCTAGGATTAAAGGCGTGCGCCACCACCACCCGGCACTGGTGTATATTTGTAATCTTAGTATTTGGGAGGCTGGGTCAGGAGGATCATAAATTCGAAGCCAGTCTAGGCTAAATAGCAAGACTGTAATTCAAAGATTGAAAAAAAGAAAAAGATAAAACAACAATATAACAAACTAGGAAAACATAGGCTGAGAATATAACCATATTCTAACAAAATACAAAGCAAAGTCTATGCGGGCCTAGTGCAGCCTAAGCACACGCCTGCGAGGTAGAAGCAGAAGGATCAGGAGTTCAGAGTCATTTGAGCATGGAGGAACTAAGACAGGAGGAACCTGAGTTCCAGGATAGCTTGGGTTGGGGCAAGACTGTGTCTCAAAATGAGGAAGGTAGTATACTACATGCTAACCCTCACCTGCTCCCCCCACCCCAAAGTTAAGAATGAAAAGAACAAGCTGGCAATGGTGGTGCACACCTTCAATCCCAGAACTCAGGAGGCAGAAGTAGGCAGATCCTGAGGCCAGCCTAGTCTACACAGCGAGTTCCAAGATAGCCAAGGCCATATAGAGAAAACCTGTCTCAGAAAAGAAAAGAGAAGAGAAGACAAGAGAAGAGAAGAGAAGGAAAGGAAAGGAAAGGAAAGGAAAGGAAAGGAAAGGAAAGGAAAGGAAAGGAAAGGAAAGGAAAATAGGGCTCGTTTGACAAGCATCATGACTTACTCTTTTTCTTCTTCTTGGTGCCTCCCAGAGCTGAGTGCAGAGCATTCAGAAACCAAGACAGGAAGTCAACTCCATCCCCTGGGAAAAAAGGAAGAGAGGAACATGCTGAAGCTCAGGGGCAGGAAAAGAACCCAACATGCATTGGCTAGCCTCCTCATCCTCTCTAGCCACTAGTCACATCTCACATACTCTGTGCATCCTCCTCTACCTGACCACAAACACCAACACCCCTCAAGGTCAAGCTTACTCTTCAGTCTTCTCTTTCTCTCAAGGTACTTTGGTGACCTGTCACTGTCCCAGAATGTATCTCATCACCCTGTGATAGCAATGAATGAAGACCTGTAACATCCGCTTCTCCAAAGTAGCTCTGACATCCTCCCTTCCCTATCTTACAAAGACTCTTGTATTTCAGGAAGGTGACTGCTGGTACTAGTATTAAAAAGGCATCTACATGTACTGTGGAACAAAGGATTCTGGGAACAAGCAACATTCCTGGTCCATGATAAGAGTGCCTAAGAAGAGACTAACGGCCTACCTCCAAGTATTTCTGGGATAACGCTACTTTCTCCCCAAATGTCTGTCTCCATTTACTTCCTCTCTGGTTATCTAGGTAAAATCTCTAAGACTGTACAGTCTTCTTTAACTTCATCTACCTGATTCCAAAGGCCTGACAACTCGACAAAATTACTTTCCTCCCCCCCCCTGCCCCCAACTATTTAATTACAATGACCACAGCAAAAATTCCTCCATAAACACCACATACATCTAAGCAAATGGCAATACCCAGGTCTCAGACACTGGAGAAAATTGTGCTTCACTGACAGCACAAACTGTGCTATGACACTAGAAGAAACTAGGTAAGTGGAAGTTTATTCTTAGGGTTAAGACTGTTCTGCAATTCTCTAACCAATTAAGCTTTAACCCTGCAAAGCTGTCCAAAGCTAAAGGGAAGGCTGACAGATACAACCTGCCATGGCGCACAAAATAAATTTCTCTACAAAAATATCATATCTTGTTGCAGCCTTGACATAAAAATGAGAGCCCATTGCTTGTACAGAGAACCTGAGTTCAGTTCCCAGCATCCACAGTGGACTGCTCACCACTGCCTGTGACCCCAGCTACACAGGATTCAACATCCTCTTCTAGAATCCAGGGACACCTGCACAAGTATGCACATACCCGTGTTTAAAAATAAAACAAATCTTAAAAATCAAAACAAGCTTAGAGTTGGTCCAGAAACAAAATGACTTATGAATCTAGATGTTGGAATCTAATGGCTCTAGCACATGAGGTAGCTGTCCCCTAATCAAGTGTAAGGTGTTAGTGGTCTTGTTGCAAACTGTGAAACACTATGCATAAATGGCTTAGTAACTTCTGTTCATTTGGGATAAATCATGGGGTTCTGATCAGTATACACTGTCCATTCCGAAGTGAATCTTTCTTGCTGTTAACTTAAAATCCTAAACCCCAAGAGTCTCAGCTCCACCCTACTTGGCCTATCATTGCCTACTACTCCTTTCCTTAAATACCTGAGACTCTGAAAGCCATTTCTAGACAAGCGCGGTGGCACACACCTTCATTTCCAGCATGAAGGATGCAGAGACTGGGGGCTCAGTGAGCTCCAGGACAGCCACGGCTGCAGTGATACCCTGTCTTTTTTTTTTTTTTTTAAAAAAAAAAAGGAAGGAAGGAAGGAAAAGGAGGAGGAGGAAGAAGAGGAAGAAGAAGAAAGAAGGAAGGAAGGAAGGAAGGAAGGTGTGGAGTAGAGACGGTTGGAGGGTGGCTCAGCACTTTAAGGCACTTGCTGCCCTTTCAGGGGGATCTGGGTTTGTTTCCTAGTATCCACATGGCAGCTAACAACTGTCTCTAATTCCAGTTTGTGGGGAATCCGACACCCTCTTCTGGCCTCCTCAGGTACCAGGCATCCATATGGTACACAGACTCATATATACAGGCAAAACACTTATACATAAAATAATAAATTTTTTTAAAAAGCAAGCCACTGAACTTCCCCTCTATTTAAGTAATTTTTCAGAATAATGGGGTTTTTGTTTTTGGGTTTGGGGGAAAAGACCTCATGTACCTAAAGCTGACCTTGAACTCCTGTGTCCACCTCCAAGGTGCTGGGACTCTGCACATGTGCCACCATGCTCAGCTCACAATAATGTTTCTCAAACATAGGACTGACATCATACTTTTGTGTCAACTGATTCTCAACCTTGTTAAGATATAATCCAATCATTTACAAAGACACATAAACTGAAAAATCCTCCTTCCCAGCTAGCACCTTGGCTCTCCACTGACTCTGAATCCAAGATATGACAACTTACTCTCTCTGCCAGACACTTTTGTGCATGCCAAACTATACACTGGCACCTCCATGTCTGCCTGCCCATTACCAACCCACCTCCTCCTCTTCTACCTAATCCTCAGGACTCTTCCCAGATGCTCCCAGGAGGTGGAGACTCTGCTTTCTCTTATCCCAGCACTTAACACACTCTGACTACCTCCTATACAATAACCTTCCCATTTAGCCAGGGAGCTCCTACAAGAAAATGGTCATATTCCTTATCACCATAGCTCTAACACTCAGCTAAAAGAAAACTGTAGGGTGACCCAGCACTGGGGAGACAGGGTCAGGCGGCGTTTGAGTTTGAGGCCAGCCTGGCCCACACAGTGAGCACCAGGACAGCAGGGCTCCAGAGTGAGTCATTGTCTCAAACACAAAAGGATGAACAAATGGATGTGATGTGGTACTGCGTAAGACCCAGGCACTTCACTCAGTAGCAGTCAGAACTAGACTGAGATGAGAGTGAGCCAACAGCTCCCTGAGCATCCAGTGGGGAATACATCAAGTGAGCAGCACAGGTGGCAGCTGCTCACTAACAACAGGCTCTTGTCCAGGTTTTCCTATAAGCAATACCATTATTTTGCCAAATGAAACAGTCTATATTCACTCAGCTGCAATCTCTTTGGTTTCTCTGCACAGGGCCCAGTGATCGGAAAAGAATGAAGCGCCTAACCCACTATCCATAGAACAGTCCCTTCGGTTCCTATCAGGATTCACTGCAAAGTGGAAATGAATGTGTTCATCAGTCTTGATACTCTGCCCTCAAGTCAAAGAGAGGAGGGTGACTTGTTTCTCACCTTGTTTGGTGATTTGGAAAGTCTTCTTGCTGCAAAGTACGACAGCCTGAAGCATCTCATGAGGTGACACATGTGCCTTGAAGTTTCGGGGGTTCCAGAGCTTTCTCATCAGCTCTCCAAAACGCTGGACCAACAAGAACATGATATCCCCCGGAGGACGCTTGATGTTCTTGTAATTGTCTTCCTCCAGGAAGTAGTTCCGAAGAGGAGGAACGTTAGATAGAGCCTGGAAATCAAGCACTCTAGTTAACACAAAGCCCCTTGCTGGACCCCTTGGGACCAAGCTGTTCTAGCTAGCATTCAGACAAAGCCTGGGACAGGCCTAGGGTGGCCTTAAAAAGTCCAAAAGAAATTGACCCTCTGAAAATGCTGCCAGAGCTCAGTAAAATGCCCCTCACACAAGTCACACAAAATAAAGGCTGGCAAACACTTAGTGAACATGTACACCAGGAAGAATTTTAAAAGAAAAGCAGAGCAACTCTGGAATCCCAGCACTTGGAGGCTAAGACAGGAGAACTAACACAAGTGTGAAGCTAGGCTAGACAATGTAGTGAATACAGGCCAGCCTGGAATACTGAGCAAGGCCCGAGCTTAAAAACAAAAACAAGACCACAGAACCAACCAAATAAACAAAAAAGCAGACAGTCATAAAAAGTACTTTTAAAAAATGTATTCAGGGCTGCACCCTGCTCTTGCAGAGGACCTCCAGGATCCACGTCTGGCAGCTCAGAACTGCCTGTAACTCCAGCTCCAGGGGGCCCAACACCTTTCTTTGGACTCCACAGGTACCTGCACTCACACATGTACATGCCATATAGTACATACATACACAGAAAGGAAAGAAGAAAGGAGGAAGGGAAGGAGGGGAAAAAGGAGAGAAAAAAATGCAGCAAGCGTGTTTAATTTTGGCATTGCCTAGTAACACAATCCACCTGTTATTACCTGGAAACTTCAAGAGCCATAGCCTAGAGGCTGAAAAAATATCGCTCAGCATGTGTAGCCATCCCTTGACCAGACAGAGAGGAGTGCTCTGCTGGCTGCTCAAGCGGCATCCTCAGACAGACCTTCTGTCTGCACTCTCCAAGGAAGCAGCAACCCTTTGGCAGCCGTCAAGCTGCTTCAGTCTTTCCTTCCAGTGTTCTTCCTTGAGCCTACCTGCAGCACAGCATTTGCATAGTCGTTGGCTTTTATGTTGTTCAGTCCCACGATCCCTGGCAGGTAAGTGGTACCATCATATGCCCGGGACAATTTGGCTTGCTTGTCCAAGTTTGCAATTTGCTGCTTTGTGAAAGTAGGCTTCAACACATACTGCCGAGCAAAAGAAAACTCTAAGTTGTTGTAAGAAAACTAAGATATGACCAGAATAGCAATTTCTACCAAAAATAAAAATGTGCTGGTCATGAATGCCCCACCTCACTCCAAGGCCCCAGCCTTAGGGATGAAGAGCAAGGTAACAGAATAAGTCCTCCAATCTACAAACTTTCATGTCTAATCCTGAATCACTGAATCCCAGGTCTGCCTTCAGCCCTACACCTTGGTCAACTCCATGACCAATGACTGTCAGAAACCACAGGATCCTAAGGACTATGATCCTGAGTTTCCAGTGAGGTGTCATATGTATCTAGCTCAAAAATGGGAGCGCCTCCTTCTCTGTTGGCACTAGGATACCAAGCCCTGCCCACTATGTGGGCAGAAATGGGATCTTCCTGGTCACAGAATTATCATCATGAACTTACTTTGAAATCTTGAATTTATTTCACCTTTTTGCTCTCCCTCTAAATTCTTCCCTGACCTCTTGTAGGGAGGGCACTTTCCAGGGATCCTTGGGATAGCTCACAAAACAACGTGCCCCTCACCAGCAACCTGAGACACATACCGTGATATCCTCCAGTGAGGAATCAATGATCTCATAGTTGTCGGGAAGGCAGTAAAACTTGAGAGTGTGCAGGTTGAGGAAGACATGGTGGCTGAACTGGACACTGTGGATGTAGGCATGAGACTTTAAGCCCCGGCCTGTGGGGACAGGGAAAAGGCTTTCAGAGAAAGGCCTAGAAAGGCACAAATCAGGTTTGCCATGTTAAAAAGCAGAAACAAAGTCCTATGCCTCCCATGAAATTAATCATCACACAAAATTCTCTCACAAAGAGAACCAGAAAGAAGATTTAAATTAGGGAAATCAGTTTTATTATAAAGCACACATATAAACCAATTTCACATGTATCAAAAACTAGGAACAGCCAAAAGTACATTATTTGATAAGTAAGTATACAAATATATACAAACACACAGATATACCTGTCCTGAGGCCTCCCACCCATCAGCTCTCCATCTTCTACTTCATTCTGCCCATGTTCAGTACAATCCTGTACCTGTGACCTCTGTTCTGTTGTGTCTCTGTTTTTTTCTACTGTTTAGTAGCACTAACATTAACCCAGAGATTGGTGCACTCTACACAAGCACTAGGCTACCACCCAGACTCTTTCATTTCCAGACATGATCTTGTTAAGGTGCCCAAGCTGTCTCAAACTTCCCACCTTCCTATCTTCCCACCTAAGGTTCCTGAGAAGCTAGGATAATAGTCTGCATCACCCTTCTAGCACTCTTTAAGTTACTGCTCTTCTTTAGCCCATTCAAATCCTTTTGCAGAGGCACCATAAGAGAAGAAAATAGGCCAGGCAGTGATGGCTCACACCTTTAATCCCAGCACTTAGGAGGCAGAGGCAGGCGGATTTCTGAGTTGAGGCCAGCCTGGTCTACAGAGTGAGTTCCAGGACAGCCAGGGCTACACAGAGAAACACTGTCTCGAAAAACAAAAAACAAAAACAAAAACAAAAACAAACAAAAAAAAAATAAAGTTAAAATGTAATAAATCATTAGTAACTGACTTTGGAGACAGACAAGGTGGCAATACGTATAACCCCAGCACTCAGCAGACAAGGGACAGGAGAATTGATAAGCTCAGGCCAGTAAGGCCAACAGAGTGAGCTCTGGGCCAATCAGGGTTATATACTGAGGTACTGTCTGAAAATATCAAAGGGGACAACAACTGACCTCCATATATTTTGCCACCTTTTGTACTCATTTGTAAGCTCTGCTATAAAGTCTAGCAGAAATCATGATGCTCTTGTGGATTTTTCTGATTGTTTCATGTGCAACCTTGACTTCACAAAAGCTTCCTACAGAAAGGAAGAATGTGGCTTCTCTTTTTCACATCGCCTGTATACTATGAATGTACTTACTACTCCCTTGGTCTAAGTGAGTTAAAATATTACAATTTCAGAAAAATATTCTTGAGCATGAAAAAATCTGAGACTACTCAAGTTCAAGGAAGGCTGGCCTAGGTACGCAGGCTCCATCTCAAAACAAGAAAACTATAAACACAGAAAACACTAGACGTGGAAACCTAGAAGGCTGGGGATGCAGCTCAGTGGTAGAGTACCTTGCCTAGCATGTTTGAGAACCTAGGTTCAATGCCCGATACCAAAAGGAAGGAAAGGAGGAAGGGAAAAAGAAAAAAGAAAGAAGCTTAGAAAATCATAGTTTGGAGAGCTAGTCTTTTTTTCAGATCTTTCTCCCTTCCAGATGTGCTCAATTCTGACCAATAGGAGGAAAAAGAGCAGTTTCACAAAGTTAACATGTTTACTCTTCTGGCCATTTCCTACCTTGAAAGTACTTGCCACACACCAGGCACGCGTATGCATTGATGTGCGAGAGAGAAATGGAGCAGAGTTTCTCAAAGTCGAAATCCAGCACACTCCTGCGAGACAGAGCACAGAACAGTGACAGGGGTGAAGCAGCACTGGCTCTATGCTCCACAATTCGACTCCCCCCACCCGCAACACACACACACACACACACACACACACACACACACATAAAAGAATGCTACTACACACAAACCACAGACCTCTACCCAGCACACTGTCACAGCAGGCTCAAACTGTCTGCATCAAACACAAATGCCCAGGTCTCACTTCACACTTGGCAAAGATAAAAGCTCTATCTCCACTGAACATGAACAGACTTTTCCCCCTAAATGACAACTATTTTACATAGCACTGACATTATATTTGGGATTAGTAATCTACATAGATTATATGTAAATATTAACTCACAGTTTATAGAAACTTGAACAGCCAGATTTCAGCATGTATCAGGGAATCTGGGTTCCGCTCACCTTGTGGATATAAAAGATATCCTTTCATAGTAGTTCACTCCTGTAACTCTAGCCCTTGGGGAGACTGAGTTGGGAAGCCTCAAGGCTAAGGCCTGCGTGCTCTGGCTACATAAAGAGTTCCACATCAGCCTGGACTATACAGTAAGATGTGGAAAACAGAAAGAACCTTCCATTATAGTGACATTCTTTGCAGGAAAAGCAACAAATAGGACTAAAGTAAGAGCCCACCAGCACCGGGAGAGGACCTCAAGTGTGAACACATCCTTTTAGAGACAAAAAATTCTGCCAGGCATGGTAGCACAAACCTTTAATTCCAGCACTGGTGAGACAGAGGTAAGTGGATATCTATGAGTTTGAGGCCAGTCTAGTCTACACATTGCATTCCATGCCAGGTGGATTTACACAGTGAGATCCTGGCTCAAAAATATATAAAAATTTTATTTATTTATTTATTTATTTATTTATTTATTTATGGTTTATTGAGATAGTATTTCTGTGTATAGCTCTGGCTGTCCTGGAACTGGCTCTATAGACCAAGCTGGTCTTGAACTCACAGAAATCCACCTGCCTCTGCCTCCTGAGTGCTGGGATTAAAGGCATGCACCAACATGCCTGGCTATAAAATTTTATTTTTGTTTAAAAGAGGGGGAGGGGGAGCTTGGGGATTTGAAAAGGAAGGATTGGGAATTTTGTTCAGTGGTAAAGTACTTGCCCAGCAAGGACAAGATCCTAGTACACCAAAAAA